>APFE030841036.1:230846-283459 GCA_000404065.3 Pinus taeda | reverse complement strand
GAGACTCCCTGTGAGGAGTATCGTGTCTTGTTTTGTAATCGAGCTCTGCTCTATTGGAGGTTGCCCCCTCGAAGAGGCATGTGAACATTTCTCTCTGAGTAATAAAATCATTGCTATTCTGTGTTCTGGGTATATTTTCCTCGCATATTCTATGTTCTGGGTATTTTTTCTCGCATATTCTCTGCTCGGTATTTCTTTGCAGGTTAAGAAGCATAACACCTTTAAACAACTTTCCTCAAGCATCTTAGTGCAGGCAGTTAGTTCATAAATGTTTCTTTTCTGGTTTATGAAAATGTGTCTTGTTTACATAGCTTCTTGGAAAATATTCATGTTTTGTGTAAAGAAGGTACTCTAGGAATAGACAAAGAACTCGCAGTGAGCCACCACCCTCCACTTCATTCACCACAACCATTCCTCGCTTTATCATTCCCTTCACTAGTTTTCCATCATTTTGCATAGAGATTCTTCCAACCTCATCGAGCGAATCCAACCATATCCTATCCTTGTTGTTGACTTATGAGTGACCCTAGACCTTTTACCACTCCATTCCACCCATAAACCACCCTTCCTAAACCTTTCATCACCTCCAACACCTTCCATTTCTCCCTCAGTTGTATCCTATAGGTTTACAGGGAATCTTGTAGGTTTCTAGTACATTGTGTAGGTTTTCCTATAGTGGCCCGTTTTGAGGCCGAATTGAGGAAAAACCTATAAGATGCATCCAAAGGTAACCCTAGGGTCTCCTGTACTCTCCAATAATCTCATAACCCTTCCATCCATCCTCCAACATCCTCAAATCACCTGCCACATAACCAGAAGCCATTAGTTTGCATGCTTGATTTTTCATAAAAAGGACAAAAAGACAAAAATGCAAAACATAATTTCTTCCAATCCCTTACTTGCACATTATTTATGTTTTGATGTTTTTACTTCCATGCTTATATAGTAGAATTTAGTTCATTTTAAATTATCATTTTTGGCAAGCATAGTTTCTTAGCATGTTAATTAGGAAATGGTGTGATTTAGCATTGAATTTCGGTCTTCTTCATTATTGCAGTGGACTAGCTCTCTCTTAGACTAGATTTTCCTTTCTTCCATCAAGAAACCAAGCTTCTTCTGAATCCATAGAAGTCTAGCTTGAAAACCCCCAGTGGTCTCTCACCAGCTGAACAATGAAAACAGGAAGCACTATCACTTTTACTTGTGTATACAGCACTGTCACCTCCATGTTTGTACGAACCCCGGGTTGATAAAGTAAGGCTGGTAGCCTAGGAGCTGCAGTATTCTTGCTGCAATACTGCCGCTCATCAGCAGGGCCCTCCAATGTGATTTTCCTTAGTCCCTTTAATGTTTTTTCTTGGTTTTTTGGGCTTTCCAAAGGCTATCTTCAACATGCTCTAACTTCTAATCAAGGAGTCCCTTTTTGGACTTCTATATATCATTGGAAAGCTAGTTCCATGCACTATAAAATGGAGAGGGCCTATTCAAGCTATGATAGCTTTTGTGGATTAAGAAATCGCTTCAAATTCACTATTCTTATGCATCCTAGAGAACTGATCATTTACAAAGCAGTGAGTGACGACATTGGCTCCACCTCGAGACATTGCCTTGCTAGCAAGGTGCTAAGAACCTACACACTATGAACTACTCCTTTGGGCATGGAGTTACTTCTAGTCAAAAGATAGCTTTCATGAATGTAGGAATTTTTACATAAAATTAAAATTCAAATAACAATTACAATACACACACCAGATATTTACAATGAGTGTAAGATAGGTACTTCTAATTTTGAAAATAACATTTGAAGAACTAACCATTTACTGGAAGTTCCAACAGTTTATCATCTAGGTTTTCATGCAGATATGTGTTTTTCCCTCTCTCTTCTGCAATCCTTAAAGGGCCAAACCATAGTAGATCGGATTTTCCATGTTTGCCTTTGTCCTCCCTCAGAAATCCCACCTGACAACTAAATCTCCTGGCTGAAGAGGTTTTTCCTTGGCCTTCTTGTCAAACAAAGATTCCATATTTTGTTGGTAATTAGATAGTTTGGCCTCTACTTGTTCTCTGTTTTCCGGTAGCTCAACCAGCTGATTTATCCTCGTCAAGGTGCTTGGTTCTTCCTCAGCTTCTTGTAGCAACCTTGCTACTGGCATTGCTATTTGGATCGGGAAGAAATTTGCCTTTCCATACACTAGCTCAAAAGGTGATTTTCCAGTGTATCTTTTAGGCGTTACTTGGTTGCCCCATAGAGCAAACTTCAGTTGAGAGTCCTAGTTCCTTTGATTTTCAGTGATGGTCTTCTTCAACACTCTCACCGCAACTTTGTTTGAGGACTCAGTGAAGCCATTGCCTTGGGGGTAGTATGTAGTGGAGTGTCTAATGGTGATATTATATTTGTGGTAGAAAATAGTGAACTTGGCAGATTTGAAGACCTGAGAATTATCAATGATGATTTCGAAAGGACAACCAAAGTGGGATATTATGCTCTCCTCCATGAATTTTATCACCACTGAGTCTGTAGAATTTCTAGTAGGGATGGCCTCTACCCACTTGGTGAAATTATCAGTGGCTATTAATATCCATTTGTGTTGACCACTAGATGGTGTGTTTATCTCCCCTATGAAGTCCAGTCCCCACTCTCTAAAAGTATCCTCTACATGCACAAGAATCAGGGGGAGAGGAGCCAAATTTTGTCTTTTCACAAATACTTGGCATTTCTAGCACATCCTGACTTTAGAATGAAATCCCAAAACAATGTAGGCTAGTAGAATCCAACCTTGAGGATTTTGTGTGCCATGGTGTTCCAGCTTTAATTCCCTCCATAGACTACTTCATGAAACTCCTCAATCACTTTATGGGTATCTCCTTCCACCAAACATAGTAACAATACCCCCACAAGGTCCTTCCAGTAGAGTAGGCCATTCGATATGATATATTTCTATGCTTACAACCTTAGGCTTCAGTATTTGGATGTATCCAACCCCAATGGGTACCTTAGGAATAAGAGGTAATGAACAATCTTATGATACAAAGGTGATCCCTCGTATTTGACATAGATTTTTTGCTCAGATGTTTTAATACTACTTTGGTGATCCTTTGGTCTGCCTTCCTTTATGATCAGGTTTATCCCTAGTGCTTGGAAATTGGATTCATATAAAACCTTGGCCAACCCCTAGTATTTAATGAGCTTGGTAGGCTTTATTTCCAACTCGTATTCTTGTATTTTCTCTATCCACCAAGATGTCCTTGGCTGTTGTCATTGGGACAAACGCTATGATTTTCGATTAAAACACATATGTATGAAATGCCTTAAGAGCCTGTACCAGTGCATAGGCTTCTTTCTCCAATATATTATATTTTAGCTCAATGTGCCTTAAGACTTGGCTGAAGAAGGTGATGGGCCACTCATAACTCACTTTCTTTTTTTGTTGAAGCATTGCAACGATGGTATTTGGGGAGGTCAAAGAAAATATGTAGAAAGGAACTAAATAGTCGGGGCTCACTAACACTGGGGCTTTAGCCAAATATTCTTTGATTCTACTAAAATAATCCTGGGGGCTAGGGCTCCACTTGACTTCATTTCTCTTCTTGAGCCTATATGTAATACCCTTGACTATCTCTGCATAGTTGGGTATAAACCACCTTCATAAATTTATTCTCCCCAATAAGGCTTGGAATTATTTCTTATTCTCAAGCAGAGGAATGTGGATGATACATTCAACTCATTTAGGATTGACCTTCATGCCTTCTTGTGCTACTATATGTCCTAGAATCTTTCCCTCACTTAGGAAAAACTGATATTTCTTAGGATTCAGGGAGAGGCGAGATCTCCTGCACTTCTCAAAGGTGTGTTTTAAGTGGAGGATGTGTTCCTCTTCAGTCTTGGAAAAGAATGTGATGTCGTCCAATTAGACCACCATGAATTTTTATTCCTCCCCCATGAAATCTATATCCATGGCTCTCTAAAATGTGGCTCCTGCATTTATCATCCCAAAAGGCATGCGAGCATACAATAATGTTCCCCAGAGGGTGGTGAAAGTGGTATTTTCCTAATCCTCGAGATGAACTGCCACTTGATTGTATCGAGAGAACCTGTCCATCATGGACATTCTAGCTGAACCAACCACCTTCTGCAATATATTATCCATCTTGGGCAGTGGGTAGTTGTCTTTCAAATATGCCTTGTTTAGATTCCAGAAGTCTACACATATCCTTATCTCTCCTTTATTTTTTCGGACCGGGACCAAATTCACTAGCCACTCAGAGTATCTTAAAGGTACTATAATCTTTGCCTGGAGCAGCTTCCTTACCTCCCTTTCAATAGAGGGGGAGTAAGAGTGGATTTATCTATATGAATTTCTACTTGCAGGGTTTCATTCCACTTTTCAAGGGAATCTTATGTTGTATGATGTTAGTATAAAAAGTTATTAAATCATCATAAGACCAAGAAAAACATCTTTGTAGGTTTTGGAAAGATCTAAATACTTATGTTTGTAATGCAAGGGAATTATTTTTGACATCTTGATTATCTTGGGCTCCTCCTATGATTCAATGTTGCAATCTTGTACTTGATCATCCATATCAGGAGCCATTTGTTTGGCGGCTATGTTGTCTTTATTAAAAATCCTTTCTAGTGGGACTAGACCACGAGGGACAGTATCCCCGTTCAGTTGCAAATTTTTATTCCAGCCACTCTGTCTTTCCATGAAGTGGCTTCTTGATCTGATTCTTCTTCTTCTTATTCTTCTTGATCGATGGTGGAATTATAAAAATCCATAGTCACTTCTATGAGTCATTTCACTTGCTCGGCATCTTCGAACACCTACCAGTGTTTGATGTTATCAAGTATGGGGGGTATACACCTGACTTCCACCTCATATCCAAGGAGAGGATTTTGAGGGGGCCTGAAAGTGCTTGCAGCTACAACAAGGGAGTCAGTTATTCTGTTTCCTTCTCTGGGCATAAATTGGATACTAAAATCCAGGAAGAAGTTTTCAATTAAATCCCACACTTCACTATGGTAGGTCCTCAGTCTGGGGTGTTTGGCATGGCATTGATTTCTGATTTATCGTATGACCAGCTCAAAGTCCCCATAAACTGTTAGGGATTTAATATTCATATATTTTGTAGTCTGTAACCCAAGGAGAAGTTCCTCATACGCTGTAACGTTGTTAGTTTCTTCAAACTCCAGCTTGAATGAGAGGGGTATCAGGTGGCCCTCAGGAGCTACCAACAATACTCCTAACCCATTTCCCTGTTTTGAATTGGCTCCACCAAAATATAAGATAGACTGATGTTCTTCTAGGAGTAGACATGAGAGGTCACTTTCTTTTCCATACACTGGGGATTTTCTTGAGCCTTTAGTTGAGGTCACAATTTTTACAAACCTGGATTTTCTATATAGCCTCCTTTACTCTCCTCCAAAAGTGGGAATGATGGCATAAGTTAGATCAAACTTGATAGAGCCCCTGACCTTGGAACCTCAATATCTAGACAACAACATGCCAAAATGAGGGGGTATATTTGCCACTACAATGTCCATTACCACACTCTTCATGAGGATTTGAGCAAGGTTCACCACCAGATCCTTTATCATTCCCAAACATTTGACCTTGTTGGAGTCAAAGGAGTATAGGTCCTTGTAGGACCCGATGATATGCAAGACAAGTTGTTCCATTACTTCGAATGGCATGAGGTTGTGGGAGGCTCTAGAGTCCAACATGCAATTATGAAAAAGGTCATGGATTCCCAAAGTCACATAGAAAGGTGCAGTAGAAGGATCAATTTCTTCCACAAGTGGCACAAAGACCACCATTGGCCTCTCTTCCTAAATATTTAGAGAATCATGGGTGGGTGATGAGACTGATGGATGCATGAATTGAGATACTTGAGAATTATAGGTAGGTTTCTTCAGAAGCTCAGTCAGTGGAACAAAACTCTTTACCTTTTCAACCTCCTTTTGAAGTTTGAATAGAAAATGGATCTTTTATATACCTGTTGGCTCTACTTCTCCTTCACTACCACCAATATTTTTCTACACAGCAGGTGCCTCCTTTGTTGTGTGCCACTCTAAGCTATTTCTTTCCTTATTCAAGGGGACTTTTACCCTGGCAGGTTTAGGATTCAACTTACCTTTTTCTTTATCTAGTACTCAGGGAATAGCTCGGGGGGTATGTTACACAAAAATATCATCACCATGACTATTCGCAGTTAGTATGGGTCTATCATCATTTATACTGTCCTCCTAAGCAAGTCTCAGACCTCAGCTCTTCATGTCAAGCTTTGAAAATGAGAGAAAGACATTAAAACTCAATAAAGCTCTGGTTCCGCACTTTCTCTCACTTTTGCCTATGGTCCCGCACCCTTTGCTCATGTTACCTGTGTATCTACATGCTCTATCTGTAAAGGGGTGGGTGCGTACCCCTGTGAAAGTCAAAAAGGCACAAGTTTACTTTAAAAAACTCACTTTGGGTTAATTCTAGATGATTCTAGAAGGAATTTTGACGTGGATTGTTCGCTCCAAGATGGTTCATGCATCCCAAAAGAGAAGGAGCTAATCCCTTGATAGGAGGAGCTATCCCTTTGAAGGAGGGCTTTATCCCTTTGAAGGAGGACCTAGTAACTTCCCTCCAGTGCACTATAAATTAAGGCATTGGGTCAATTGCTAGAGAGGTTAGAAGCTGAACATTTTTTAGGGTAAATGTTGATGGAATTGGGACTTCCTAGTTAAACTCGAGAGGAGAGATCACATACCTTTTGGTTTCATTGGGAAGTGAGTGAAACTTGTCAAAGTAGAGGAGACTTCTTGTCGGACCCTGGGAGGAGCTTGTACAGCATCAAGGCACAGGTTGTAAAAGTTCTTCTTTCATTTGAATTAATACAATTAGATTCATTTTTCTCAACAAATTGTGTTATGTGGTTTGTTTCATAATCTCCTTGATCATTATGATGAATATGCTTTATGATATTGGCTTTTCAGGTGCTATTTAATTTGTTTGCTTGTTTGTGTTTGCAGACTTACACTTCAAGGAAGCTCATTTGGAGCGAGGGAGCGAGGCTTCCACAAACTCGCATTGGACCCAAGGTAGGCCTAAAACACTTGTTTGCCTTTGTTTTTAATTGCATATTTAGAGAAAGATAGTTTTTGATTGGCTTGCTTGTCACTAGATATCTGTAGATACTAGGAAGGTCGATCTTGTCTGCAACCTTGACTCATTCCGCGTGACAGGTGTCTTGGTAGCTCAGGTGAGTGCTCGCCCATCATGAAAGGGTAAATAGTGGAGGCTTGGTGAGTCGCCTGCGGGTGCAAATTTGGAAAACGATGGAACATTGGTGAACCTGGGTGCACAATGAAATGTTGGTGAAGTCAGTTGTGTGAAGAGGGTGTCTTGGTGGCTTGGTGGAGTCACCCGCCTATCATGCACGAAGACAAGGTTTGGTTGTGAAGTGCGGAAGGCAGCTTGTGTGTGGGCGTGCCTGCCCACCTTGGGCAAGAAAATCTTGGTTGTCGCACTGAGGTGTGACAAGGTTGTAAATTTGGCTAAGTATGAAACTTGGGGTTTCCAAGTATACTTGTAAAGCTTTGTAGCTATTGTAAAAGAGTGTATATTATATTATTGGGCAGACTCATTGTTCAGGGAGTTTCCCCTCCCTTTATACTGTGCAATTATGTTCTTCATGTATAATTACTTATGTTAATGAATGTGTATGGGCGTTCATTGGTATAAAGGAAACATAATAATTACTTGGTTGAGAAACACAAAGTAAGTAGGATAAGTGGTTAGGCATAGTCCACGAACATAATTATTCATGAAAAGAAAGTGTTCGGTGGTGCCGCACCTCACCTAGCACAGTTGGAAGACTACCGCTATCTTCAGCGTCATGACAGGTGGTATCAGAGCAGCTGATTTGGGCATTAAAAGTTGAATATGCTACACACCTCCACTGAAGTGAAAGTGGTATCAGAGCTCGGTTGGAGCTAGTGTTAGATCAACATTGCTTGTGAAAAAGTGCAGGTGTGGGTACACTTGGAAGCTTGGAAATTGAAGACAATGAAGCAGGTACTTGCAGGTGAAGGAAGTTGTTTCACACAAGTGGAACAAGAGTTGGTTCATGGTTGCAGGCATCTTGGTGAAGCTGTTGGATGGTCAAAACTAGATTGCAAAGAAGAAGGAAGTTGTTACCAATGGTAGCTAAATCTCAGGCTGGGTCTAGTCATGGTGTGAAGGATGCTACTATGGCATTCATTGAAAAAGTGTTGGAGAAGATGGAGGACTTAAAAGATTTCTAGACTAAGAAGATGGACTTGGTTAAGAGAGATCAAGAGGCCAATTCGAAGATGAGGGAAAAGCTCGATGAACTCCAGAATCAACACGAGTACACTAATCTTTTGTGTACACAACTTGAAGTAAGGGTCAAGGAGGTTGAAGAGGCAAGAGACTGAGGTCTTGCAGATATCGTGGACTTGCAGAAATATCTTGACGTAGCAAGAGATGAGATCGCGGTATTGAAGAAGGCCGCGAGGCATAACTCAGGTGGAGGAGTGCCTCATGTGAAAGTTAAAGAACCAGAATCTTATGATGGTACAAGTAGCGAAGACTCTTGGTAATTTCCTATGGGACATGGAGCAATACTTGGAATGATTGGGTCTATCTGTTGATGAGACGAAAGTGAAGGTAGCTACTCAGTTCTTGACAAAGGATGCTAAGATGTGGTGGAGAAGATAGATGGATCAGATTGTCAATGGCAGTGCTGGTGACATTACTTCATGGGATGAAATGAGGAAATATTTGTAGACCCATTTCTTTCCTCGGGATGAAATGTGGGAAGCAAGGATGAAGATAAAGTTTATAAAGCAGATAGGGAACCTTTAGACATATCAGCGGGAGTTTGCAAGTGTAGTTCTAGAACTTCTTGACATGGCGAAGAGGGACAAGGTGTTCAACTTCATCACTGGATTGAAACCTTGGGCACGCAATGAAGTGAAGAGGCAGAGGATTAGAACACTTGAAGAATCTTTTGTTGCTGTGGATAGGTTGGTGGAGAATTATGATGAGACTTCTGATGATAGGAAGAAGAAGTCCGATAAGCTGAAAGAAAAGAAGAAGGAGGATGCTTCAAAATCAGATGATAAGTCGAAGACGAAGAAAGCCTTGAAGTGTTAGATATGTGATGAACCACATATGGTGAAGAATTTTCCTTCTAAACCGAAAGTGGCTGCGATTGCACAATCTAATGTGAAGAATGAAGAAGCTTCTGTGGGGATGATGCAGATACTTCGTGCTGCTACTGCTACAGAGTTGATCTCTTGGAGGGATCTTGAGAGGAACAATTTGGAGTATGTTTGGATGAAGGTTGAGGGTGCTAATATGCTCACTATGGTGGATAGTGGGGCCTCTCACAACTTCATGGGAGAAGATACTGCGAGAAGAATTGGGCTGAAATTTGTACTAGTGAAGGCACAGATGAAGACAGTCAATTCTCCTCCTAATAATGTTCTTGGTGTAGCTGAAAAGGTGGACACAACACTAGGTGAATGGACAGGAAAGGTCAACTTCACTATAGTGCAAATAGATGACTATGAAGCTATGCTGGGAATGGAATTCTTGAAACAATTTGATGTTATGATTGTTCCACATTTGAAGAGGCTGTACATTTATGATCACCTAACTAGTTCAAGTCATGGGGGCTAGTAGTGTACCAGAGAGATGTTGGAATCATGCAGGCAGGAAGGATGACCATTCATAAGATGGGACGACACATGATGGAGATGGGATTTCTACATATGTTGCAGGGACGTTTGCAGTATGTGGAGGAATTGACATCATGGACCGAGGATGAGTCAGATATTAATGATCTTGTGGATGGTTACCGAGAGGGTATGTTGTCGAGGAAGACAATGATTTCAGGTGGAGGAGGATGTAAGGACCTATAGTCCTTGGCACGACTTCCCAGTTGGTGCGACGAGTTGGTTCATCCCTCGGGCGCGTGGTTTGAATGAAGTGTGAAGCTCAAACTGACATCTGCGACGAGTCATATGATAGTGAACGCATAATGGAGGAGAGCGATGGTTTTTATATGCGTGGGGAGCATGAACTCTCAACCCACGGCTGACCCATACTTGGAAGAAGGCCAACTCATGTTTTAGCAAAGTTTTCAATGGAAATGAGGGCATGGGTAGGTCGGCTGGGCAGCCAAGACCTCGCCCTACCACTCGTATAAATAAGCATGCGTTGGAGCTCATTTGGCAAGAAGCAACTTCGCTCATCATGTGAAGAGGTGCACATATCTAGTGGAGGACGCAACAAGATAGGAAGGCACATATTTTGGTGATGCACCCATTCTTGGGCAAGGCCGCACAGAGGTAGCGTGTACGTTGGTTTTGGTTGAGACTTGGCATGGGTGTCTTGGTAGCTCAGGTGAGCACCCACTCGTCATGCAAGGGTAAACAGTGGAGGCTTGGTGAGTCGCCCGCCAGTGCGAAGTTGGAGAATGGTGGATCGTTCGTGAATCCGGGTGCACAGTGAAACATTGGTGAAGCTGGTTGTGTGAAGAGGGTGTCTTGGTGGCTTGGTGGAGTCACCTGCCCGTCGTGCATGGAGATAAGGTTCAGTTGTGAAGTGCGGAAGGCAGCTCGTGTGAGGGCACACCTGCCCACCTTGGGCAAGAAAATTTTGGTTTGACAAGGTTGTAAATTTGGCTAAGTATGAAACTTGGGGTTTCCAAGTATACTTGTAAAGCTTTGTAACTGTTGTAAAAGACTATATAATATATTATTGGGCAGACTCATTGTTTAGGGAGCAGCCCCTCCCTTTATACTGTGCAATTGTGTTCTTCATGTATAATTGCTGATGTTAATGAATGTGTTTGGGTGTTCATTGGTATAAAGGAAACATAATAATTACTTGGTTGAGAAACACAAACTAAGTAGGATAAGTGGTTAGGCGTAGTCCACGAACATAATTATTGGTGAAAAGAAAGTGTTCGGTGGTGTCGCACCTTGCCTAGCATGGTTGGAAGACTATCGTTGTCTTCAGCATCGTGACAGGGTGTGTCATTCTCCCAGGCCTACGGTAGTCTTCCAACCATGCTAGGTGAGGTGCGGCACCACCGAACACTTTCTTTTCACCAATAATTATGTTCGTGGACTACGCCTAACCACTTATCCTACTTATTTTTTGTTTCCCAACCAAGTAATTCTTAATGTTCCTTTATACCAATGAACACCCATACACATTCAATAACATTAGCAATTATACATGATGAACACAATTGCACAATATAAAGGGAGGGGAAACTCCCTGAACAATGAGTCTGCCCAATAATATATTATATAGTCTTTTACAATAGTTACAAAGCTTTACAAGTATACTTGGAAACCCCAAGATTCATACTTAGCCAAATTTACAGCCTTGTCACACCTCAATGCGACAACCAAGATTTTCTTGCCCAAGGCGGGCGGGCGCACCCTCACACGAGCTGCCTTCCGCACTTCACAACCGAACCTTGTATCCGTGCACGACAGGTGGGTAACTCCACCAAGTCACTAATACACCCTATTCACACAACCAATTTTACCAACGTTTCATTGTGCACCCAGCTTCACTAACGTTTCACCATTTTCCAACTTCGTACCAGTGGGTGACTCACCAAGTCTCCACCGTTTACCCTTGCACGATGGGTGGGCGCTCACCCGAGCTACCAAGACACCTGTGCCAAGTCTCACCCAAAACTAAGGTACACACTACCTCCGTGCGGCCTTGCCCAAGAACGGGTGCATCACCAAAATCTGTGCCTTCCTATCTTGTTGCGTCCTCCACTAGATCTGTGCACCTCTTCACATGATGAGTGAAGTTGTCGCTTTCCAAACGAGCTCCAACATGTGCTTGTTTATATGAGTGGCAGGGCGAGGTTTTGGTTGCCCAACCGACCTACCCATGCCCTCATTTCCATCACAAACTTTGCTAAAACATGAGTTGGCCTTCTTCCAAGTATGGGTTGGCCGTGGGTTGAGTGCTTATGCTCCCCACACATATAAAAACCATCACTCTCCTCCATTATGCGTTCATTATCATATGACACATCACATATGTAAGTTTGAGCTTCGCACTTTGTCAAACCATGCCCCTGAGGGATGAACCAACTCGTCACACCAACAGGGAGGTCATGCCAAGGACTGCAGGTCCTTACATCCTCCTCCACCTGAAATCGTTGTCATCCTCGACAACATACCATCCTGGTAAACGTCAACCAAGATCATCAATATCTATCTCATCCTCGGTCCATGATGTCAATTCCTCCACATATTGCAAACATCCCTGAAACATATGTAGAACTCCCATCTCCATCATATGTTTTCCCATCCTGTGAACTGTCATCCTTCCTGCCTACCTGATTCCAACATCTTTCTAGTACACTGCTAGCCCTCATGACTTGAACTAGTCGGGTGATCTGTCCAACTGTCACGCTCAAATCATAAGAATGTCCATCCTTATGCCTTCACCAGTCTATCTTAGATTCTCCCACATCCTAGACTCACCAAGAGTCTCACCCATGCTTAGGTCCATAGAAACTCCATCCCATCTGCAACTGTCATGATGCTTGATGCCAATCCATCCCTGTACCATCTTCCATACTTGCTCAACCTGTTTTAAGGACTCACTGCCATGAGCAACTAACAATGAGCCCCATCTTCTTTCCCATCTAAGAAGATGTGGAGGGAGTAGAGCTTGAAGGCTCACCCCCACTAATCATCTCAATCCATCTGTTAGGATCTTCTATCTCCATCCTCTGTAGATAAGTGACCCGATCCTCCTCCTAGACATTCGGCCTCACATATGTCTCCTCCTAATTATTATCATGCTCGACCACTTCTAGCCTTCTCAACAAATCCAAGATACTATCTGAAAGAATCCTGATGACAAATGATTGCTCGGTCAGCTTTGTCTCAACCATAGACAACTGCTTACTCATATCTTCCATCCACTTCTCATCCTCCATTTGCATTACTGCCAACTTACAATCAGGATTTGTCACTCCAATGGTTGGCAGACCAATGGGTACATCCTCCTTTCCATCATAAATGTACAACCTATTCAAATGTGGAACAATCATATCATCGAGCTATTTCAAGAATTCCATTCCCAGTATAGCTTCATAGTCATCTGTATGCACTATAGTGAAGTTGGCCATCCCTGTCCATTCACCTAGTGTTGTGTCCACCTTTTTAGCTACACCAAGAACACACTTAGGAGGAGAATTGATTGTCTTCATCTATGCCTTCACCGGTACAAATTTTAGTCCAATTCTTCTCGCGGTATCTTCTCCCATGAAGTTGTGAGAGGCCCCACTATCCACCATAGTGAGTATATCAGTACCCTCAACCTTCATATGAACATACTCCAACTTATTCCCCTCAGGATCCCTCTGAGAGATCACCTCTGTAGGAGTAGCACCACCAAGTATCTACATCATCCCTATAGAAGCTTCTTCATTATTCGCATTCAATTATGCAATTGTAGCCACTTTCGGTCTAGAAGGACAATTCTTCACTGTATTTGGTTCAGCACATATCCAACACTTTAGGGATTTCTTCGTCTTCGACTTATCATCTGATTTCAAAGCATCCTCTTTCTTCTTCTCTTTCGGCTTATCAGACTTCTTCTTCCTATCATCAGAAGTCTCATCATAATGCTCCACCAACCTGTCCACAACACCAAAATCCTTCTTCAAGTGTTCTAATCATCTTCCTCTTCACTTCATTGTGTGACCAAGGCTTCAATCCAATAATGAAATTGAACACCTCGTCCCTCTCCGCCATGTCAAGAAGTTCCAGAACGACACTTGCAAACTCCTATTGATATGTCTGAAGGTTCCCTATCTGCTTTATGAATTTTATCTTCATCCTTGCTTCCCACATTTCGTCTTGAGGACTGAAATGGGTCTGCAAAGCTTTCTTCATCTCATCCCACGAAGTAACATCACCAGCACTGCCATTGGCAATCTGATCCATCCATTGTCTCCACCACATCTTAGCATCCTTTTTCAAGAACTGAGCAGCTACCTTCACTTTTGTCTCGTCATCAGATAGACCCAATCGTTCCAAGTATTGCTCCATGTCCCATAGAACATTGCCAAGAGTCTTTGCACTCCTTATACCATCATAAGGCTCTAGTTCTTTGAATTTCACATGAGGCACTCCTCCACCTGAGTTATGCCTCATGGCCTTCCTCAATACTATGATCTCATCTCTGGCTTCATCAAGAGATTTCTACAAGTCCACGATCTCTACAAGACCTCGGTCTCTTTCCTCTTCAACCTCCTTGACCCTTACTTCAAGTTGTGTACACATAAGATCAGTGTACTCGTGTTGAGTCTGGAGTTCATCGAGCTCTTCCTTCATCTTCAAGTTGGCCTCTTGATCTCACTCAACCAAGTCCATCTTCTTAGTCTAGAAAGCTTCTAAGTCCTCCAGCTTCTCCAACACTTTTTCAATGAATGCCATAGTAGCATCCTTCGCATTGTGACTAGACCCCACCTGAGATTTCGTTTCCATTGCTAACAACTTCCTTCTTCTTTAAAATCTAGTTTCGACCATCCAACAGCATCACTAAGATGCCTGCAACCATGAACCAACTCTTGTTCCACTTGTGTGAAACAACTGCCTTCACCTGCAAGTACCTGCTTCACTGTCTTCAATTTCCAAGCTTCCAAGTGTACCCACACCTACACTTCGTCACAAGCAACTCTGCTTTAACCGAGCTCTGATACCACCTTCACTTTAGTGGAGGTGTGTAGCAGATTCAACCTTCAATACCCGAATCAGCTACTCTGATACCACCTGTCATGCCCCCAAGCCTACGGTAGTCTTCCAACCGTGCTAGGCAAGGTTCAGCACCACTGAAAACTTTCTTTTCACCAATACTTATGTTCATGGACTACGCCTAACCACTTATCCTACTTAGTTTTGTTTCTCAACCAAGTAATTATTATTATTCCTTTATACCAATGAACACCCATACACATTCATTAACATCAACAATTATACATGAAGAACACAATTGCACAGTATAAAGGGAGGGGTAGCTCCCTGAACAATGAGTTTGCCCAATAATATATTATACAGTCTTTTACAACAGTTACAAAGATTTACAAATATACTTGGAAACCCCAAGTTTCATACTTAGCCAAATTTACAACCTTGTCACACCTTCATGCAACAACCAAGATTTTCTTGCCCAAGGTGGGCGGGCACGACCACACACGAGATGCCTTTTGCACTTCACAACTGAACATTGTCTTTGTGCATGATAGGTGGGTGACTCCACCAAGCCACCAAGACACCCTCTTCGCACAACCGACTTCACCAACGTTTCACTGTGCACCCGACTTCACCAACGTTCCACCGTTTTCCAACTTCGCACTGGTGGGTGACTCACCATGTCTCCATCGTTACCCTTGCACGATGGGTGGGCACTCACCCGAGCTACCAAGACAACCATGCCATGTCTAACCCAAAACCAAGGTACGTGCTACCTCCATGTGGCCTTGCCCAAGAATGGGCGCATCACCAAAATTTGTGCCTTCCTATATTGTTGCATCCTCCACTAGATCTACGCACCTCTTCACATGATGAGAAAAGTTTCGGCTTGCCAAATGAGCTCCAACGTGTTCTTGTTTATACGAGTGGCAGGGCGAGGTCTTGGCTGCCCAGCCGACCTGCCCATGCCCTCATTTCCATCGCAAACTTTGCTAAAACATGAGTTAGCCTTCTTCCAAGTATGGGTCAGCCATGGGTTGAGCGTTCATGCTCCCCACGCATATAAAAACCATCGCTCTCCTCCATTATGTGTTCATTATCATATGACTCACCGCATATGTAATTCTGAGCTTCGCACTTTGTCAAACCACATGCCCGAGGGATGAACCAACTCGTCGCACCAACCAAGAGGTTGTGCCAAGGACTGTAGGTCCTTACAGGGCGGGTTGAGCGAGGGTGTCGATGTGAACTCGTTTGGGCGGGTCGGGTGAGGGCATGCCTGGGCGAATGAGCCCGTATCAAAAATGCTAAGTTGAGACCTGAGGTTGGCTTTGTGCACATTCGTGCAGCTCGTTTGCCCATCTCACCCTTGTCCCTTGGTTTCAGTCGTGCGGACGTCCATGTAAATTCATTCGGTTGGGTCGTTTGAGGGCATCTGTGTGAACTTCTTTGGGCGGGTCAGGTGAGGGCGTCCGTGTGAACTCGTTTGGGCGTGTCCGGCGAGGGCATGCCTGGGCAAACGATCCCTTATAAAAAATGCTAACTTGTGGCCCGAGGTTGGCTTTGTGCATGTTCGTGCATCTCATTTTCTTCGCTCTCCCTTGTCACTTCGTTTTAGTCGTGCGGGCACCCTATAAACTCGTTCGGTTTGGTCATTTGAGGACCTCTGTGTGAACTCATTCAGGCGGGTCGGGTGAGGGCACGCTCGCATGAATGAGCCCATATCAAAAAAGCTAAGTTGTGACCTGAGGTTGGCTTTGTGCATGTTCGTGCAACTCGTTCACCCGGCTCTCCCTTGTCCCTTGGTTTCGATCGTGCAAGCAGCCATGTAAATTTGTTTGGTTGGGTCATTTGAGGGCATCCATGTCAACTTGTTCGAGTGTGTCATGCCCCCAGGCCTACAGTAGTCTTTCAACCGTGCTAGGCAAGGTACGGCACCACCGAACACTTTCTTTTCACCAATACTTATGTTCGTAAACTACGCCTAACCACTTATCCTACTTAGTTTGTGTTTCTCAACCAAGTAATTATTAATGTTCCTTTATAGCAATGAACGCCCATACAAATTCATTACCATCAACAATTATACATGAAGAACACAATTGCATAGTATAAAGGGAGCGGAAACTCCCTAAACAATGAGTTTGCCCAATAATATATTATACAGTCTTTTACAATAGTTACAAAGCTTTACAAGTATACTTGGAAACCCCAAGTTTCATACTTAGCCAGATTTACAACCTTGTCACACCTCCATGCGACAACCAAGATTTTCTTGCCCAAGGCAGGTGGGAACGCCCTCACACGAACGACCTTCCACACTTCACAACCGAACCTTGTCTTCATGCACGATGGGCGGGTGACTCCACCAAGTCACCAAGACACCCCCTTCACACAACTAGCTTCACCCGAGCTACATTGGTGACGAGTGGGCACTCACCCGAGCTACATTGCATGACGAGTGGGCACTCACCCGAGCTACCAAGACACCCATGCCAAGTCTCACCCAAAACCAAGGTACGTGCTACCTCCTTGCGGCCTTGCCCAAGAACGAGTGCATCCCCAAAATCTGCTCCTTCCTATCTTGCTGTGTCCTCCACTAGATGTGTGCACCTCTTCACATGATGAGCAGAGTTGTTGATCGAACTTGTGATGCCAAAATGAGATCCAATGTGTGCTTGTTTGAACAAGTGGAAGGGCGAGGTATTGGCTGCCCAACTGACCTGCCCACGCCCTCATTTCCATCGCAAGATTTTCTATAACATGATTCAGCTTTCTTGTAAGTATGGGTCAGTTGTAGGTTGAGCATTCATGCTCCCCATGCATATAAAAACCATCGCTCTCCTCCATTATGCGTTCATTATCATATGACTCGTCACATATGTAAGTATGAGCTTCACACTTTGTTCAAACCACACACTTGAGGGATGAATCAACTTGTCACACCAACCGAGAGGTCGTGCCAAGTACTGCAGGTCCTTACAGTGTGGGTTGGGTGAGGACGTCCATGTGAACTCATTCGGGTAGGTCGGGTGAGGGCCCGCCCATGTGAATGAGCCCATATCAAAAATAATAAGTTGTGACCCGAGGTTGGATTTGTGCACGTTTGTGTAGCTCGTTTGCGCGTTTCTCCCTTGTCCCTTCATTTTGGCCATGTGGGCACCCATGTAAATTCATTTGATTGGGTCGTTTGAGGGCGTTCGTGTCAACTCATTCGGGCGGGTCGGGTGAGAGCATCCGTGTGAACTCGTTCGGGCCGGTCGGGCGAGGGCGTGCCTGGGCGAATGAGCCCATATAAAAAATGCAAAGTTGTGACCCGAGGTTAGCTTTATGCGTGTTTGTGCAGCTCGTTTTCGTAGCTCTCCCTTGTCCCTTGGTTTCGGTTGTGGGGGCACCCATGTAAATGCGTTCATTTGGGTCATTTGAGGGCATCTGTGTCAACTCGCTCGGGCGGGTCGGGCGAGGGCATCCGTGTGAACTCGTTCGGGTGGGTCAGACGACGGCGCGCCTGGGCGAACGAGCCCGTATCAAAAATGTTAAGTTGTGACCTGAGGTTGGCTTTGTGCACATTCATGTAGCTCATTTTCCTGTCTCTCCCTTGTCCCTTCATTTCGTTAGTGCGAGCACTCATGTAAATTCGTTCGAGCAGGTAGTTTGAGGGCGTCTGTGTGAGGGCACCCACGAAAACTCGTTTAGTTCGGTCAGGTCGAGTCGTGTGAGGGTGCTCATATAAACTCAATCGGTTCTTGCTTTTTTTGTGAAAAGTGGGCTGGTAATTGAGATGTTTGTTTAGTTCTGCCTGAAGGATGGCCTTGGGTCATTTGTAGGGTGGTTGATTCTCATCTACTCTCCATCCCCACCTGGTAGCACGAGTGGTAATGTTGGCCGTGCTTGTCTTGGTTCCTCGGTTGGCTTTTTGTGTGAAAGGTGGGTTGGTGATTGAGTTCTTTTTTTGGTTCTACCTGAAGAATGGCCTTGGGTCATTTGTATGGTGGGCAATTTTCATCTTCTCTCCATCCCCACTCGGTAGCAAATGAGCGGTAATGTTGGCCATGCTCATCCAGGGAGGCATATGTGAATAATTCCCCTTCTGCTCTCCACGTTCTTGGAGTTTTATGGGTTTTTGTGGTGTGGCTCTCTAGTTTGTCTTGGTTCCCTCATGCCCATCCAAATGATACAAGTGACAGGTTTCCTTTTCGAGTGAAAGGTGGGTTGGTAATTGATTTGTGCTTTTGGGTTTGCCTAAAGGATGGCCTTGGGTCATTTGTAGGGTGGCCAATTTCCATCTTCTCTCCATCCCCACTTGGTAGCACATGAGTGGTAATGTTGGCCATGCTCGTCCGAGGAGGCATATGTGAACAATTCCCCTTCTGATCTCCAAGTTCTTGGAGTTGTACGGGTAGTTGTGGTGTGGCTCCTTGGCTCGTCTTGGTCCCCTCATGCCCATCCAAATGATGCAACTGACAGGTTTTCTTTTTGTGTGAAAGGTGGGTTGGTAATTGAGTTGTGCTTTTGGGTTTGCCTGAAGGATGGCCTTGGGTCATTTGTAGGGTGACCGATTTTCATCTTCTCTCCATCCCCACTTAGTAGCACATGAGCAGTAATGTTGGTCATGCTCGTCCGAGGAGGCATATGTGAACAATTCCCCTTCTGCTCTCCAAGTTCTTTGAGTTGTATGGGTGGTTGTGGTGTGGCTCCCTAGCTCGTCCTAATCCCCTCATGCCCATCCAAATGATACAAGTGACAGGTTTTCTTTTTGTGTGAAAGGTGGGTTAGTAATTGAGTTGTTTTTTCACTTTTTCTTGAAGGATGGCCTTGGGTCATTTCTAGGGTTGCTGATTTTCATCTTCTATCCATCCCCACTCAGTAGAACATGAGCGGTAATGTTGGCCATGTTCATACCAAGAGGCATATGTGAACAAATCCCCTTCTGCTCTCCAAGTTCTTGGAGTTGTATGGGCTGTTGTGGTGTGGCTCTCGAGCTCATCCTGGTTTCCTAGTCCCTCGTGCCCATCCAAATGATACTAGTGATAGGTTTTCTTTCCATGTGAAAGGTGGGTTGGTAATTGAGTTGTCTTTTCAGGTTTGCCTGAAGGATGGCCTTGGGTCATTTGTAGGGTGGCCGATTTTCATCTTCTCTCTATCCCCACCCGGTAGCACATGAGTTGTAATGTTGGCCATGCTTGTCCCAGGAGGCATATGTTATCAATTCCCCTTCTTCTCTCCAATTTCTTGGGGAGTCGTATGGGCTATTGTGGTGTGGCTCCCTGGATTGTCTTGGTCCCCTCATGCCCCTCCAACTAGTACCAGTGATAGGATTTCTTTCTGTGTGAAAGGTGGGCTGGTAATCGAGTTGTGTTTTCAGGTTTTCTTGAACAATGGCCTTGGGTCATTTGTAGGGTGGCCAATTTTCATCTTCTCTCCATCCCCACTCGATAACACATGAGTGGTAATGTTGGCCATGCTCATCCTGGGATGCATAAGTGAAAAATTCCCCTTCTTCTCTCCAAGTTGTTGGGGAGTTGTATGGGCTGTTGTGGTGTGGCTCCATGGCTCGTCCTAGTCCCCTCATGCCCCTCCAAATGATACTAGTGACAGTTTTTCTTTCCGTGTGAAAGGTGGGTTGGTAATCGAGTTGTGTTTTCAGCTTTTCCTGAATGATGGCCTTGGGTCATTTGTAGGGTGGCTAATTTTCATATTCTCTCCATCCCCACTTGGTAGCATGAGTGGTAATGTTGGCCATGCTCGTCTCGGGAGACATGTGTGAACAGTTCCCCTTTTTCTCTCGAAGTTCTTGGAGTTGTATGGGCTGTTGTGGTGTGGCTCCCTGGCTCGTCTCGGTCCCCTCATGCCCCTCCAAATGATACCAGTGATAGGTTTTCTTTCCGTGTGAAAGGTGGGTTGGTAATTGAGTTGTGTTTTTAAGTTTGCCTAAATGATGGCCTTGGGTCATTTGTAGGGTGGCCAATTTTCATCTTCTCTCCATCCCCGCTCGGTAGCACATGAGTGGTAATGATGTCCATGCTCATCTCGGGAGGCATATGTGAAAAATTCCCCTTTTGCTCTCTAAGTTCTTGGAGTTGTATGGGTTGTTGTGGTGTGGCTCCCTGGCTCGTCTTGGTCCCCTCGTGCCCATCCAAATGATACAAGTGACAGGTTTTCTTTTCGTGTGAAAGGTGGGTTGGTAATCGAGTTGTGTTTTCGGGTTTTCCTGAACAATGGCCTTGGGTCATTTGTAGGGTGGCCGATTTTCATCTTCTCTCCATACCCACTTGGTAGCACATGAGCGGTAATGTTGGCCATGCTCATCTCGGGAGGCATATGTTAAAAATTCCCCTTCTACTCTCTAAGTTCTTAGAGATGTATTGGTTATTGTGGTGTGGCTCCCTAGCTTGTCCTAATCCCCTTGTGCCCCTCCAACTGATACTAGTGACAGATTTTCCTTCCATGTGAAAGGTGGGCTGGTAATCGAGTTGTGTTTTTGGGTTTGCCTAAATGATGGCCTTGGGTCATTTGTAGGGTGGCCGATTTTCATCTTCTCTCCATCCCCACTCAGTAGTACATGCGCGGTAATGTTGGCCATGCTCGTCCTGGGAGGCATATGTGAACAATTCCCCTTCTACTCTCTAGGTTCTTGGAGTTGTATGGGTTGTTGTGGTGTGGCTTCCTGGCTCGTCTTGGTCCCTCATGCTCATCCAAATGATACAAGTGATAGGTTTTCTTTCCTTGTGAAAGGTGGGTTGGTAATCGAGTTGTTTTATTGTGTTTGCCTGAACGATGGCCTTGGGTCATTTGTAGGGTGGCCATTTTTCATCTTCTCTCCATCCCCACTTGGTAGCACATGAGCGGTAATGTTGGCCATGCTCGTCCCCATCCCTCTTGCCCATCTGAACGATAGAAATGTTAAAATTTTCTCAGTGCTCCTTTGAGCCTTCGTTATTTTGGTCCTAGATGGAAACCCTAAAACTACGTCGTGCCTATGTTCCTATGGTGCCCCTCGGTTGTTGCGAATAGAATATTTTGATTGGGCCGGGCAGCCATGTGCAGCTCCATTGAAATTGGCTCCTCATTATATTTTTCACCATCTCCCTATTGGTGGGGGGGGTTCTACTTTTCGTGTGAAAGGTGGGTTGGTAATTGAGTTGGTTTTTCAGGTTTGCCTCAAGAATGGCCTTGGGTCATTTGTAGGGTGGCCGATTTTCATCTTCTCTCCATACCCACTTGGTAGCATATGAGTGGTAATGTTGGCCATGCTTGTCCCGGGAGGCATATGTGAACAATTCCCCTTCTGCTCTAAGTTATTGGAGTTGTATGGGTTATTGTGGTGTGGTTCCCTGTGATGGCTAGCCTCCTCAATGTTCGATTGTTTATGGTGCTAGTTTCTTGTGTTTGTACTCTTTCTCCATTAGCATTGTCAGTTGAGATGCATACATTTAAGAGGGACGTGGAAGGGTTTTGGTTGTAAACCACCTACCCTCCCTCTTGCTTTCTTTTTCCATCGGGCGATGTGAGGCACTATCCTCCTTATTGTAAAGTTAAGGGTTGGCATTCCTTTCAAAGTGGACATCGTCTGTGGTTGCATTGGATTTGAGGTTTTGATAGATGTGTTGCCCCATATGTTTGATCAAGTGGGTAGCTTTTTCCTTACATCTTGCATGTGTGGCAGGATTTTATGGTTGGAAATGTTAAGTCACAACGTTTATTGGCATTTGTTGTTTGAATTGTGTATGCGCTCGTGGTCCAATGGGGAGGAGGCTTGCTAGGTCGATGGTGGGGGCTATCTAGAAGAAGGATTTCGAGGTGGAACACTTTGACCTCCCTCCTTTTCGTGGAGGTGGCCGTAGGTGAAAATTATTCATTGTCCAGTTGGTAAAGCTATGGGAAATCTCCTAGGTTTCCTATACGTAGGGTGCATGGGGTGCGGAGCTGCTCGATCCCTCCACCTGTTTGGATATGTTCTTGTATTGTGTAGCAAGCCTCTTGATTTGCATTTATTTCCTTCCTTTGCCTTTGTATCATGGTTTCCGTAGGTGGTCAAGTGATCGAGGTCTGCCATTGCTGCTGTCTGGGTGGACTCCTAGGTGGCCTTAGTGTATGGAGAGGAGGGTTGAGAGGCATTTCTAAGAGAGGTTGTGGGCTCGGTTGGTCTTGTTTTATTTCCTTCCATTTCCTTTGCATTGAGGCTACCACAGGTGATCATGTGATCGAGGTCCATCGTTGCTGCTCTTTGGGTGGACTCCTAGGTGGCCTCTGTGCGGGGAGGGAAGGGTTGGGGGGCATTTGTTGCTTCAATTGTGTATCCGCTTATGGTCTAATGGGGAGGAAGCTTGCTACATCGATGGTGGGGGCTATCTGGAAGAAGGATTTCAAGGTGGAATTCTTTGACCTCCCTCCTTTGCATGGAGGTGGCCGTAGGGGAAAATTATTCGTTGTCCAGTTGGTAAAGCTGTGGGAAATGTCCTAGGTTACCTGTACATACGGTGCGTGGGGTGTGGAGCTGCCCAATCCCTCCTCCTGTTTGGATATGTTCTTGTATTGTGTAGCAAGCCTCTTCATTTGCATTTATTTCCTTCCTTTACCTTCACGTCATGGTTGCCGCAGGCGGTTAAGTGACTGAGGTCCACCGTTTCTGCTATCCAGGTGGACTCTTAGGTGGCCTTGGTGCAGGGCGGGCAGGGGCGGGGGGAATTTCTAAGAGAGGTTGTGGGCTCGATTCGTCTTGTTTTATTTCCTTCCATTTCCTTTGCATTGAGGCTGCCGCAAGTGATCATACGATTGAGTTCCATCGTTGCTGCTATTCGGATGGACTGTTAGGTGGCCCCTGTGCGGGGAGGGACGAGTTGGGGGAATTTCTCTGGGAGGTTGTAGGCTTGATTTGTCTTGTATGATTTCCTTTCGTTGCCTTTGTGTTGAGGCTGCCGCAGGAAATCATCCAATCGAGGTCCATTGTTGTTGTTGTCCAGGTGGACTCCTAGGTGGCATCAGTGCCGGGCGAGGATGTTTGTATGGCCTCTCTATGATAGGATTTGTGTGGTTGGTCATCCTCTTTTTATTTCCTTCATTTTCCTTCACATTGAGGCTACCGGAGGTGTTCGAGAGATCGAGGTCCATCGTTGCTGCTATTCGGGTGGATTCCTAGGTGGCCTCGGTGCGGGGTAGGGAGGGTTGGGGCTCATTTATAATATATAGGTTATGTCGTTGGTCGTTATCCATTGTTTCCTTTGCATCAAGGCTTCCATAGGTGATTGGGTGATCAAGGTCCACCATTGCTGCTGTCCAGGTGGACTCCTAGGTGGCCTCGGTGTGGGGTGTGGAGGCTTTTGGAGGCATTTCTAACGAAGTGGGTGAGTGATTACTCATTTTCTTGTTGGTTGGGGTGTGGCTGCAAACTTCAAAGTGGCCTTGGTGCATTGTGGCTGGGTAGGTCTACCCATTTCTGTGCCATGTCCTTGGCATGTTGTGTGTGGTTCCTTCTTGGGATGCAAGAGGTGCAAGGCATAAAAGTTTTACACGATATTTTGACATCTCTTTGAATTGATAGGTGTTTAGGTTGTCTCTTGGTAAGAGAGCACTCAAAATGCCCTTTGAAGTGGGAGGGTGGTACCTAGTTGATCCTGCCAGTAGTCATATGCTTGTCTCAAAGATTAAGCCATGCATGTCTAAGTATGAACTAATTCAGACAGTGAAAATGCAGATGGCTCATTAAATCAGTTATAGTTTTTTTGATGGTACCATACTCCTTGGATGACTGTAGTAATTCTAGAGCTAATATGTGCACCAAGTCCTGACTCTTTGGAAGGGATGCATTTTTTAGATAAAAGGCTGGTGTGGGCTTGCCCGCTTCTCCGGTGAATCATGATAACTTGACGAATCACACAACCCTTTTGCTGGCGATGCTTCATTCAAAGTTTTTCCCTATCAACTTTCGATGGTAGGATAGAGGCCTATCATGGTGGTGATGGGTGATGGAGAATTAGGTTTTGATTCTAAAGATGGAGCCTGAGAAACGACTACCACATCCAAGGAAGGTAGCAGCCGCGCAAATTACCCAATACTGACATGGGGAGGTAATGACAATAAATAACAATACTGGGCTCATCGAGTCTAGTAATTGGAATGAGTACAATCTAAATCCCTTACGAGGATCCATTGGAGGGAAAGTCTGGTGCCAGCAGCTGCGGTAATTCTAGCTCCAATAGCGTATATTTAAGTTGTTGCAGTTAAAAAGCTCATAGTTGGATCTTGGGTCATAAAGGTCGGTCCGCCTACTTGGTGTGCACCTGCCCTTCCGTCCCTTTTGTCGGCGGCATGCTCCTAGCCTTAATTGGCTGAGTCACGGCTCCAGTGCTATTACTTTGAAAAAATTAGAGTTCTCAAAGCAAGCTTATGCTCTGAATACATTAGCATGGAATAACGTGATAGGAGTCTAGTCCTATTGTGTTGGCCTTCGGGACCGGAGTAATGATTAATAAGGACTTTCGGGGGCATTCATATTTCATTGTCAGAGGTGAAATTCTTGGATTTATGAAGGATGGACCACTACAAAAGCATTTTACAAGGATGTTTTCATTAATCAAGAACAAAAGTTGGGGGCTCGAAGACGATCAGATACCGTCCTAGTCTCAACCATAAATGATGCTGACTAGGGATCGACGGATGTTGCTCTAAGGACTCCGCCAGCACCTTCTGAGAAATCAGAGTGTTTGGGTTCCGGGGGGAGTATGGTCGCAAGGATGAAACTTAAAGGAATTGATGGAAGGTCACCACTAGGAGTGGAGCCTATGGCTTAATTTGACTCAACACGGGGAAACTTACTAGGTCAAGAAATAGTAAGGATTCACAAATTGAGAGCTCTTTCTTGATTCTATGGGTGGTGGTGCATGGCCGTTCTTAGTTGGTGGAGCGATTTGTCTGGTTAATTCCAATAACAAATGAGACATCAGCCTAATAACTAGCTACATGGAGGTTCCTCTTTGTGGCTAGCTTCTTAGAGGGACTATGGCCATTTAGGCCATGGAATTTTGAGGCAATAATTGGTCTGTGATGCCCTTAGATGTTCTGGGCCACACGTACGCTACACTGATGTAGCCAACAATTTTTTATTCCTGGTTCAAGAGGATTGGGAAATCTTCTCAAATTGCATCATGATGGAGATAGACCATTGAAATTATTGGTCTTCAATGAGGAATTCCTAGTAAGAACATGTCATTAACTCATGTTGACGACATCCCTACCCTTTGTACACACCGCCCATCGCTCCTACCAATTGAATGATCCAATGAAGTGCTCGAATTGTGTCTATGATTGTGGTTCATCGTCGTTGATGTTGTGAGAAGTTCATTGAACCTTATCATTTAGAGGAAGGAGAAGTCGTAACAAGGTTACCATAGGTGAACCTGCGATAGGATCATTGATAGTAGGGGTTTTATTTTTTGGTTCGGTTTGGTTGGGTTTCGGTTGCAATGTGGGACTATTTGGTGCATCTCTAGGGGAGAGGTTTGGTGTCTGGCGGGAACATTGTTGGTTGCTTTTCTTGAGGTCACGCTTGCTTTTTCATGCGTGCTTGCAAGTCGTGCTTGTGCTTTTTCCACCCATCCTTTGTTTTTCTTTCCCCCAATGTGTGTTTATGTAGGGGGTTCGAAAGCTTGTTTCTTGGGAGCCCTTCCGATGATCTATTCATTCGGGCATGGTTGCTGCAGTTGAGGTGCTTGCTAAATACGATGGATAAATTTGGACTCATTCAAAGAGGCGTTGCTAGGTATTTTGTTTGTTGGAAGGCATGGGCCAAGGGTGCGGGCTTCCATAGTTGGTTCTCTCGAAAAGGTGGCAGTGGTTGATGTGTTGCTTGGGTGAGCTTTTTTGCTGGTGGTTGGGTCAAGGGAGTGGTTGCGCACACGCCTGGTAGCTCAAACCTTCCATGAGGGGAGATTGTCAGGGTGCAATCAGTATGGGATGGATGAAGAGCGGTTCAACCCATTGGGCTGGCCACCTTAGTCCCTCCTGGTCATTCTTCGACATGCCCTCACGGAAGGGTTGGCTGTCCAGGTAATGAAAAACCCCTCCGTTGGTCTAAGCTCCATCGAGATCGCAATTTTCCCCGCCGATGGGCATGAGGATGGCAATATTATCTCATGCCTTTGCCATCAAGGGAATTCCTCGTCCTCTCGTGAGCCACTCCCCTTCTAAGGGAAAAAGAAGTAGCGAGTTGTGTCTTTGTTCCTCCTTTTGGATTGTGGGTTTTTTGTGAGACTTGTGTCATTTCTTTTTTCATGGTGTGCACTTTGCTAAATGTCCCTCTCTCTAGTGGCCTTGCACCATCAATGTATTTGTGGCCCGCGGCTTTCTCCCCTGTAGTTCCCCATTTTTTGCGAAGGCACGGGGTTGGGGAAGCTTGTTCTCTATTTAAAGCCTCCCCTTTTGAGTCGATAGCCACAGTTGGTATCCCTTTCTCTCTTGTTGTTTTCTTCCCTTCTTCCTTGTCGCCCCTAGCTTTATGACGAAAAGTTGGGATTGTTGTGGATTGGTGTTTGGGAAGGAAGAAACATAGTGCGAGCTCCCAGGGTAGCCACCCTAGTCCTTCTCGATCATCGCCCCCTTCAATTCCCCCTTTTTGTGAAGGCACGGGGCTTGAGAGGCTTGTGCTTTGTTTGAGCCTCCCCTTGTGAGCCGGTAGCCACATTTGATCTCTATTTCTCTCACCTTGTTTTCTTCCCTTCTTCCTTTTGGTCCCTAGCTTTACGAAGAAAAGGGGGATTTGTCGTGGGTTGGTGTTCGGGAAGGACTAAAAGTAGTACGAGCTCCCGGGGTGGCCACCCTAGTCCTTCTCGATTGCTGATCCACGCATTTCCCCCCTTTTTACGAGGGCATGGGGCTAGGGGAGATTGTCCTCTGTTTGAGCCTCCCCCTATGAGCAGGTTAGACACCTTTGTTTCTCTTTCTTTCATGCATTTTTCTTCCTTTCCTCCTTTTGGCCCTTAGCCTTACATTTGTTGTGGGGGGTGCCCCTATTCAGTGTTGTGGAGGATTTTTTGGTAATACATGGAAATGACTCTTGGAAATGGATATCTCGGCTCTTGTTATGATGAAGAACATAGCAAAATGTGATACTTAGTGTGAATTTCAGAATCCCATGAATCATCGAGTTTTTGAATGCAACTTACACCCAAGGCCTCGGTCGAGGGCACATCGATCTGGGCATCGCATCCCATTAAAATGCGCTCCCTGCAATATGTTAGGGAGGAGCAGAGCTGGTCGTCCGTGCCCAATGTGGTGCGGTTGGTTGAAATACCTCAAGTGATATTTCGTGGCATGTGTCGGTGAGCGGTGATCTTGTCCCCTTGGATGGGCAGTCAGCATTAGTTGATGCGGGCTTTGTGTTGCATCACTCGAACTTTCTTTGCTCTCTCTTATCCTCCCATCGTGTAGGGCAGATTTATATCCAACTTTGCGACCTCAGCTTAGGCAAGAACACTTGTTGAGTTTAAGAATATAATTAAGCAGAGCAAAAGAAACTTACAAGGATTCCCCTAGTAGCAGTGAGCGAACTAGGAAGAGTCCAACATGAAAATCAGGTGGCAACATCGCCTGAATTGTAGTCTGTAGAAGCGTCCTCAGTGGCGGACCTGAGCTAAGTCCCTTGGAAGGGGGTGCCTGAGAGGGTGACAACCCCGTCGGGCCGGGACCCTGCCACATCATGAGGTGTTGTCGGCAAGTTGGGTTGTTTGGGAATGCAACCCTAATTGGCTGGTAAATTTTGTCCAAGGCTAAATACGGGTGAGAGACCGATAGTGAACAAGTGCCGTGAAGGAAGGATGAAAAGGACTTTAAAAAGAGAGTTAAAGAGTGCTTCAAATTGTTGGGAGGGAAGTAGATGGAGGCTATCAATGCGTCTCGGTCAGATGTGGAACTGCTCAGGCTGGTCCGTCGCTCAACTTGAGGTGAAAACCAACACAGGCTGCCGCATCATCACAAGCACAGGTGGATTACTGCCTGTCAGTTTTCCGTTGCGGTGGTTGAGGAAGGAAGCGTGTGCCCTTATGGCCAGTCGTGTGCAACTGCGCACTCGTGGTGCTGGTTGGAGGGCTTTCCATTCAGCCTATCTTGAAACACGGACCAAGGAGTCTAACATGTGTGCGAGTTGGTGGGTTTGAAAACTTGCGAGGCATAAGGAAGCTGACGGGAAAGATCCCCTCTCCGGGGGGTGCATCATCGACCGAACTTGAGCGTATGCAAAGGGTTCGAGTGCGAGCACACCTGTTGGGACCCGAAAGATGGTGAACTATGCCTGAGCAGGGCAAAGACAAAGGAAACTCTGGTGGAAGCTCGTAGTGATACTGACGTGAAAATCATTCATCTGACTTGGGCATAGGGGCGAAAGACTAATCGAACCATCTAGTAGCTGGTTTCCTCCGAAGTTTCCCTTAGGATAGCTAGAGCTCACGCGCGAGTTTTATCGGGTAAAGAAAATGATTAGAGGCATCAAGGGCATAATGCCCTTGACTTATTCTCAAACTTGAAATAGGTAAGAGGGTGTGACTGCTCCATTGAGTTGTGTTGTGGAATCAAGAGCTCCAAGTGGGCCATTTTTGGTAAGAAAAATTGGCGATGCGGGATGAACCGAAAGTCGAGTTACGGTGTGGAATTGTGCACTAACCTAGATCCCACAAAGGGTGTTGGTTGATTAAGACAACAAGACGGTGGTCATGGAAGTTCAAATCTGCTAAGGAGTGTGTAACAACTCACCTGCCGAATCAACTAGCCCCGAAAATGGATGGTGCTGAAGCACACAACCTATATTCGACCATCGGAGCAATTGCCTGGCTCCGATGAGTAGGAGGATGAAAGGGTCATTGAGAAACCTCAGGCGTGAGCTTGGGTAAATCGGTCCCCAGTGCAGATCTTGGTGGTAGTAGCAAATATTCAAATGAGAACTTTAAAGACTGAAGTAGGGAAATGTTCCATGTGAACAACACTTGGACATGGGTTAGTCGATCCTAAGAGATGGGGAAGCCTTGTATCAAGGGTGCACTCTGCACGGGCATCGAAAGGGAATTGGGTTAATATTCCCAAACTGAGACATGGTGATGGGTGACAACATTAGGAAATCCGAAGACATCATCGAGGGCCCCGGGAAGAGTTATCTTTTCTTTTTAACAGTTTGCCCACCCTGGAATCAGTAAACCTAGAGATAGGGTCCAACAGCTAGAAGAGCACCGCACATCTTGTGGTGTCTGGTGCACCCTCAGTAGCCCTTGAAAATCTGGAGGATCAAGTACCATTCATGCTCGGTCATACTCATAACCACATCAGGTCTCCAAGGTGAACAACTTCTAGTCAATAGAACAATGTAGGTAAGGGAAGTCGGAAAAATGGATCCGTAACTTCGGGAAAAGGATTGGCTCTGAGGGTTGGGCCTAGGGGTCTGTGCCTTCAACTCGTGGGCTATCAATAGTCTTACCAAGCTGCTCTCACAGTGAAGGCAGGCAGTTGGGTGCCGATTGGGCTACGGGCATAGAATGCCCCCTGCTGGGGGCTTTTCCCTAGGCATCGAATAGTCAAGTCATAATTGGTACGGACAAGGGGAATCTGACTGTTTAATTAAAACAAAGCATTGCGATGGTCCTTGTGAATGCTGACGCAATGTGATTTCTGCCCAGTGCTCTGAATGTCAAAGTGAAGAAATTCAACCAAGCGCAGGTAAACGGTGGGAGTAACTATGACTCTCTTAAGGTATCCAAATGCCTCGTCATCTAATTAGTGATGCACATGAATGGATTAACGAGATTCCCACTATCCCTATCTACTATCTGGCGAAACCACAACCAAGGGAACGGGCTTGGCAGAATCAGCGGGGAAAGAAGACCCTGTTGATCTTGACTCTAGTTCGACTTTGTGAAATGACTTGAGAGGTGTAGAATAAGTGGGAGCCATTTTTGGCGCAAGTGAAATACCACTACTTTTAATTTTATTTTACTTATTCCGTGGGGTGGAGATAAGGCACTACCCCTGTTTATGACCTTAAGGCACATTTCGGTGGGTTGGTCCATGTGGAAGACATTATCAGGTGGGGAGTTTGGCTGGTGCAACACATTTGTTAAAAGATAACGTAGGTGTCCTATGATGAGCTCAACGAGAACATAAATCTCATGTCGAACAAAAGGGTAAAAGCTCATTTGATTTTGAATTTCAGTACGAATACAAACTGTGAAAGCATGGCCTATCGATCCTTTAGATTTTCAGAATTTAAAGCTAGAGGTGTCCGAAAAGTTACCACAGGGATAACTGGCTTGTGGTAGCCAAGCGTTCATAGCAACATTGCTTTTTGATCCTTCGATGTCAGCTCTTATGTCACACGGAGTGAGTCGAGGTTGCGAACAAGATCGACCTTCCTAGTATCTACTGATATCTAGTGACAAGCAAGCCAATCAAAAACTATCTTTCTCTAAATATGCAATTAAAACAAAGGAAAACAAGTGTTTTAGGCCTACCTTGGGTCCAATGCAAGTTTGTGGAAGCCTCGCTCCCTTGCTCCAAATGATCTTCCTTGAAGTGTAATTCTGCAAACACAAACAAGCAAACCAAATTAAATAGCACCTGAAAAGCCAATATCATAAAGCATATTCATCATAATGATCAAGGAGATTATGAAACAAACCACCTAAGACAATTTGTTGAGAAAAATGAATCTGATTGTATTAATTCAAATGAAGAAGAACTTTACAACCTGTGCCTTGATGTTGTACAAGCTCCTCCTAGTTTCCGAGAAGAAGTCTCCTCTACTTTGACAAATTTCACTCACTTCCCAATGAAACCAAAAGGTATGTGATCTCTCCTCTCAAGTTTAACTAGGAAGTCCCAATTCCATCAGCATTTACCCTCAAAATGTTCATCTTCTAATCTCTCTAGCAACTGACCCAATGCCTTAATTTATAGTGCAATGGAGGGAAGTTACTAGGTCCTCCTTCAAAGGGATAAAGCCCTCCTTCAAAGGGATAGCTCCTCCTATCAAGGGATTAGCTCCTTCTCTTTTTGGATGCATGAACCACCTTGGAGCGAACAATACACGTCAAAATCCTTCTAGAAACATCTAGAATTAACGCAAAAGTGAGTTTTTTAGGATAAACTTGTGCCTTTTTGACTTTTACAGGGGTACACACCCACCCCTTTATAGACAGAGCATGCAAGTACGCAGGTAATATGAACAAAGGATGTGGGTCCGCAGGTAAAAGTAGGAGAAAGTGCGGAACCAGAGTAATTTTGATTTTCATTGTCTTTCTCTCTTTTGCAAAGCTTGACATGAAGAGCTAAGGTCTGAGACTTGCTTAGGAGGCTAGTATAAGTGATGATAGACCCATACTGACTGCAAATAATCATGGTGACGATATTTTTGTGTAACAGATTGCCCCCTAAAGTGCGAAGTCTGTAGTAGATGAGGATTCCATTTATCATTTAAGAAGAGTGAAGCACTTTATCATTTCGAGGATTATCTTGCAGAGAGCCTGGTTGGAACTTGTAAAAACATTCAACTGCAAAATATATATATGAGATCATATCATCGGTGAGGTAGGCATTCCCACACTCAGATCAAAACTTACTAAGAAACTAAAAAACTGATTATAAAAACTAACTATTGCTCTGATATAGGAATGATATTGTAATACATCATAAGTATAGACACATGTAGACACAGTATGGACGCAACCATCTGTTTATGAATAGTCTACAGCATAATGAATACAAAATCCCTTGCAGCCTGGATGGTGGAAACTAGATCCAGGGTCTTCATTTCTACTCCTCGAAATAGTACGATTCTATCCATGTGAATAAATGTGTCGAAGTCGAACATGGTAGAAACCACTTGATTACCAGTCGATTATGTAAAATGTTAACAAGTGTGAGAGAAACCACCAATAATGACATTGGCTCTCAAAGTACTCAGTACAATCCATGAGATGTGATTAGATGTGTCGATGTCGAACATGTCATGGAATCCTTCGATCGGAGGTCAATGATGCAACCTATCATCGAAGACGAGAAACCTACCATTGAGGCATGCAGATTCCAAGGTACTGGTGATTTCTAGATAGTCTTTCTATACAAACAGCTGAAGTTGATAGAAAGCGATCCATCGTAGGCAAGCCCACGACACGAAATCATAGATCAAGTTTGAAGAAATTTAGTTGCAAGGACTGACTCAGGGATGGTCAAGATGGAATGACAGATATCTTTGCAGATGAATGGCTTAGTCGCACTGACCTCTTGAACACATAATGACACAACAGATGGTTTGGCGACGATTGACCCAAAGTTAATACCCAGAAACCGGCTGAAGACTTTCAATTTGGTTTGATCAACTATTAGGTAAAGGATTTCCCAACCCAGGTGAATGAAAGTGTCGTGTTCAAGAGTGGTTACAAAGTATGACAAGCAGGCCATTTTTCTCTCTTTTCCCCCACCATTTCTGGCAAGTACCTCTTTATTTTTTACAAGCTTAGGAGGATAACATATGCTTGATTATAAGCTCATCCTTCAGATGAGTCCAACTTAGTTTAAATTCGAACCCTAAGAAGGAGTGTTCCATTCCTATTTGTAATTGAACAGGTCCTTTACTGTCAAAATTTAATGAGTCCAGTATAGGAGAAACTCAGCGCTTTTCATTTTTAGAGAGTCTGAAAAAACTTAAGAAGACTCCAGGGTTGAGTTTTTCTTAAATTTGTGTCTCCCAAGCCCGAAAAAGTATAAAATAATACTTGAGAGAACCGCTTGATCTTTTACGACCAAGGAGTACTTTTCATAATTAGTGCCTCTGATCTGAAAAAAGTAAAAAAACGATCAACGACACGTCATTTTATGACCAATATCGAATTTTAAATGACAAAAACCCGGAAAACGTTTCGTGTTTTCACGGTCAGAAAAGGGCTATAAAAGTACCGTCTTTTTAGTTCCATTTTAACGAGCTTAAAAATAAAAACTCGTCAGCCTTTTCATGTTTTAGGAGTCAGAAAAGAGCTTAAATATGACTCTAATGGTTTTTCATTGAAAATGATTGATTTTGCCTAAAAATCCGTTATCCTAAACAAAAACTCAAACATTACTCATACCTATTTAATAATAGGTTAAAATATTGCAAAATAACCTTTTTAAAGTGAAACATAAACAAATTTAGAATTTATTTACCCAAAAAACTTATAAAAAGGACTTTTTACCATTCATTTTTACCATTTGAGATTTGGGTGAGAAAAAAGGGCTTTTGACCAGAAACTCTCGCAAAGATTGCAGAAAATCCGTTCGTCGGAATCAAATGCCATCTCCTCCAGGTAATCCACATCATCCTACTCTTCATTTTTGTCCGTCTGAAATTGTTTTTTAGGGTTTAAATTTTGTTTTTAGGAGGTTTTTAGGTTTAGAAACCCATGCGCGGGGGCCCGCAGGTTTACCACAGGGGACCTGCGTACCCCGACTTTTTTGCAATGGGAAAAAAGTCAGGGGTACGCACCTGCCGTGAAGGCAAGGTGTGGACCCCACGCACTGTCCCTAACAAGGGGGTGCATACCCCATGCATAGGTTTACAAAAACCTAACTAACTCAAAAATACCCAATGAAATCAATTTTTCATATCCTAATTCACCTTTTTACTTGATTGTAGGATATACATCATGCTTGATTGGTGAGAATGGGAGCACGAGGATGTGGACCTCGCTGCGATGAATCATCCACCTTCGATCGATGCATTGAAGGCATGTGGCTTGTACAAGTTCTGGGCCATACTTGGCATGAGGGCCCAGGTGGACTTTTTGTAGTGGCTGGTTGATAGATGGAGTATATAGGATGAGTGTTTCTTTATTGGTGGACACTAGCTCGAAATCGAGCCAGCTGATATATACTTCTTGACTAGTTTTCCCAGGAGGGGTGAACACTTGACTCTATTTGGGCCCAGGGCAGGTGGCCAATCTGTCGAGAGCCTCCGCCTAAAGTTTTACAATGTCCATAATCGGGACAAAGGGATAGATATCAAAACCATATCCCTTCCTGAACTCATGGTTATAGCATTCACAGTTACGAGACTCTGCGGCAGTGCAGCGCTACAGGTTGCCACCAGATCCCAGATGCGGATGGCAGTTGATTGCTTTCGAGGCACCATTTTCAACTGGTGCGATGTTGTGTTGGCCAATGTGAAGGGCCAACTAACCAGGGCCAAAAAAAGGACAGCTAAAGACCTTTGGTTAAGGGGCTATATTTGTGAGTTTTGGCTTGGAGAGGGTTCCAATGCTGATCCCACAGCAGCTTACTGTTGGAGCTGGGCTTCCTCGAGAGCCCAAACTGATGCGATGGGTTGCAGTTATGGCCCATCATCTTGATGAGGGGACTGAGTTCGTTCGGTTCAAACCTGAGTATTTCCAATGGTTGGAAAATCAGGTTTTTGCTATCCAGGACTTTCCTTATGCTGGGGTTGATTTTCGTGGAGACCCAGACATGGCTCTTCCGCCAGGAGAGCAATGGGATGATGCAAGTAAAATCATTTTCGACATTTTTCCTAATTTAAATTTTTTGTTGTTTTTATATCGTCCCAAAACGGATAGTAAAAAGTTTCAAATGCAGATGTGGGCCCACGGTGACCAGCCGCTCTCCGGCCTTACAAGAGGAAACAACTAGTTGCACCGGCTCCATCCCCACAGGATGAATCACCAGAGACCTTAGCCGAGCTAGAGATCCATTTAGAGCGCATGAAAGGGGACATGCCCAAGACCAGTATAGATGACATCCCTCGTCGGCTTCAGCACTATGTGATTGGAGTCCCAGGGCCTTTTAGGAGGTTCCTTTGTAAGGTGGCCCGTGTAGTGGTTTCGTATCGAGATGATCACCAATGATGGGATGATCGTCTATTGTAGTCACATATGACATTTTTGCTTTTTGTACTTATCATTTTTGTCGATCATAAGGTGTTTTTCAACCTATGATCGAGGAGGATGTATTATTTTGACACACTCCTATATATATGATATCATTATTACCAACTTGTCTTGTTAAACATGTTATGGAATGTTTTTAAATTTACTTGTATGATTATTGCACATGTCTACTTAACATTTGAGAAGCAATTGCATCTGCTAATGTATTTAAAGATCTTGGAACATGCTGATATTCAATATAGTAAAATTCACGTTCCAAGAGACGCACTCTCAAAAATAATCTAAATAAAGCTGGATTTCTAATGGCATATACTCTATTAAGTTGTAATACAACGAGTTCAGAATCTAACCTCACTATCAAACTATGAATCCCAAATGAAATAGATTCAGATAATAACTCAATCACTGCACTATACTCTGCAATGTTGTTTGTTGTTTTACCGAGGCTTACCCCATGCATATATACCAACTCGTCAGAGGGAGAATAGATAACCCAAGCTGCGGAAGAAATATTTTGTGTACTACGATAAGCACCATCAGTGAAACCAATGTATGTTTGGAGAGGCGTCGACATCTGCGAAATCAAACGTAAAACCAAGATAAGCAGGAATAATGACGAAAAACTCACTCTCTAAGCTAAGCACACTTTTATTTTAAAACACACCAGCTAGAAAGAAAAAATAACCTAACTAAAAAATCTCCACACTCGTTTTAAGCATAATACCTCTTCAGGTAAAGACCATTTCTGGGTTTACCTAAAGAGATCCCATCAAAGTCTACCAATTCATAGGCCCCTTTCACTAGCTTTCGCTTGACAACATAGGGACCATGCCACATAGGCATGAATTTTCCAGTGCCTAATTTATCATTTGCTTGATCGTAAAATAAGACTAGATCTCCTTCCGAAAAATTTCGAGGGGTCACATTTCGATCATACTGAGCTTTAATATGTTTTGCATGAGATTCGATCACTAATGCAGCATCGCGTCGATTCTCATCTAGCTGAGCCAAGTATAAAAAACATCTTTCCTCTTCGAAAGTGGCTGGAAGTAACTCGATGGCCATTCGCAATGACGAGATTTCGCACTCAATAGGTTTCACAGCTTCCAAAGCATAAACTAGTTGGAAAGGAGTGAACCCTGTTGATGTTTTAACTGGGGTTCGATACACCCACAGTGCTGAAAATAACATGTTGTGCCAATTCAACCGATGAATCCCAATGATTCGTCGGATCATGATGACGAGAAATTTGTTGATGGCTTGAACCAGGCCATTAGCTTGTGGATAATAAGGAGTTGAACTGTCATGACGCAAGCCAAGCTGGTCTATAAGTTCAGTCATCATAACATTTCGAAAATGATGCCCATGATCAGTGATAATCACTTGTGGAACACCAAACCTAGTAATGATATGATTGAATACGAAAATCGCAGCTATTTTGCCATCTTCCTCAAATGTAGGCATTGCCTCGGCCCACTTGGTAAAATAATCTACCACAAGGATAATATATGCATGCCCCCCGGCCGAGTGAGGGTTACATGTAATAAAATCGACACCCCATTTGGCAAAAGGACCAATGGCAATGATAGGGTGAAGAGGAGCAGGTGTAGCGCGCATCTTTCGATCAAAAATTTGGCAGTTGTGGCATTTTCGGACCGCAATAATACAATCTTTAAACATAGATGTCGAGAAGTAGCCAACACACAATATCTTTTGGACAGTGGCATACCCAGACATATGAATGCCACATGCTCCAGAGTGACAGTCATTGAGGACCCTTTCGGCTTCTTCATGAGTCAAACAATGTCAAAAAATAGAGTCCGCCCCACGACGATAAAGAGTATCTCCAATAATTTTGAATTGTTGTGACTGGAATCGTATTTTTTGACGGTATGATCGTGAAATATTTGGCCAAAAGGTTTGGGTTTGGAGATAAATGATGATATCCCCATACCACGGATCTAAAGTGTTGATTAGAAACAAGGATTTGTCCGCAATGGACTCCTTCACCACAGTTTCCGTGTCAGCACGCGAGAAGTCACACATTAATTCTGCAAAAACTAAAGATTTCTTTGACTTAGACTTTTCAAATTCCAAGTCGAACTCCTGCAGGATAACAATCCATTTGGAGTACTTTCCCCCCAACAATTGCTTGGTAAAAATGTAGATCATAGGGTTGCAATCAGAAATAACTGTAGTTTTATGTAGTAAAATGTAATGATGAAAACATTGGACAGCTTGAACCGCTGCCAATGCCAATTTCTCCACATGTGAGTACTTTAGCTCAGTTGGATTTAACGTGCGACTAAGGTAATATATCACATGTTCAGTACCGAATTCATCTTCCTGAACTAACACCATTCCGATGGTGGAATAGGAAGTGGCGAAATACAAGAAGTAGTCCTAGTTTTAGTTGGGAGGATGCAACAGCGGTGCATGGGTCAACGCGTGTTTTAGCGCATCAAAAGATTTATCATCTATCTCGTCCCAAAAGAATGAAGTATTCTGCTTCAAAACCCGGGTAAAACCCTTTGTGATCTCGGTGCAGTTAGGGATGAATCGACGTAAGAAGTTTTCTTTCCCTTGCAAACTTTGGAGTTGGCGAAGACTCAAAGGAGGAGGCAATTTGATAATGGCTTCAACCTTCGAGGGATTGACGTGAATGCCGGCTTTCGAAACAATAAACCCCCGTAACCGACCTGTTTCAATACAGAACACACACTTGTGGGGATTCAACCTAATCCGATAATGCCTACACCTCATAAAAATTGCTCTTAAATGGACGAGATGATCAGCTCGATGTAATGAATGAGTAGGAAATTCATCGAGATAGGGTTGCACAATGTGCTTAATATCATGAAAAGCGTAAGACATGGCCCGTTGAAAAGTTGCTTCGACGTTCTTAAGCCCAAAAGGTAATTTGCAATAAGCAAATGTCCCCCATGGACAAATGAATGCCATTTTTGGTTGATCAACAGGTACAATATTGATTTGATTGTATCCGGAAAAGCCATCCATAAAGGAGAAAATTTCGCTGCCGGCACAATCATCAATGATTTGATCGATATAGGGAGTAGGGTAATTGTCCTTTGGACATGCTCGATTAATGTCCCTATAGTCGATACATATTCTTATTGTCCCTTGCTTTTTGTTAACAGGAACAATATTCGATACCCAATCCATTAACGGGATTGGATAAATGGAACTTGCTTTGAGTAATTTTTCAACTTCTGCTTTAATTGCAACAGTTTTTCTTGGGTGAATCTGACGCAAACGTTGCTGGACGGGTTTAGCAACCGGGTAAGTTTTGATTTCATGAATTACAATTACTGGGTAAATTCTTGGCATTTCCTCATATGACCAGGCAAACACATCACAGAATTCTTGAAATAGGGCCTTATATGTTTGAAGTTCATCTTCCGTACAAGAGGCACCTATATGAACGTTTTCAACAATTCCAGGCTTAACTGAAATGTCAAGGGGAATAGTTAAAGAAATATTTCCCAAGTTTAACTCGGAATCGGGATGTTTCATTGGATTCTGAGCGTCCTTAACATATTTTTTCATAAAAATTGATGAAAAATCATTTTCAAAACGATCTCTCTCGGGTAAAAACGAAGATCTGTGATGAAGATCTTCCCATGGTAACTCATCGATGCATAGGATTTCACGAATTTTCTCATCCATTTGAACAAGTTTAGAAAACGTTATTAAATTTGAGTTTGATGTCGAAAGTGATTCCTCATGGACCACATTCATTAAGTCAATTTGGGTTGATGTTGTGTCAGAAAATGACTGCACAGTCTGATACGCAAGTTCATACAGACTCAAAGGCATAAAAGTACCAAATGAGTCTATCTCAGATTCAGAAGGTATGATCCAAGGATCATCATTAACAATGGTTTCTAATGAAATCATATGAATGGTTGCAGTAGAAGACGATGCGTTGATAGGAGGAAAAGGAAAAGTGCCCAGTAAACCAGAATCTTTAACTAGCCCTACACCAACATCCTTATAAGGGATTGTCGCTTTACCAACGTGATGAATGCTCTCAGCAGAGGTTGGGTCGGATGAAAAGTATGAAAGCTAGTCTAAGGTTATGATCGTTCCATTATGAGGGAACTTTATAAGCTGAAAGACCGATGAAACAACAATTGTCATAGCGTAAGACCAACTACGACCCAAGAGAAGGTTGTAATCCAGAGGGGCATCAACCACCTCCACATCTAGATTAATGATTTTACCTTCAACCCCTATAGGTAGGTCCTATAAAATGGCGAAAGGATAGAACCCATGGCTATCAAAGGCCTTTAGAATCATCGGGGGTTGATTAAGTGAAGGAGAACCAAGCGATCTCCAACACTGTATCAACATAATACACGTGGAAGCTCCCTCATCAATCACAGTCCTATGAACAGGTCTGTTTTTTACTATCACTGGAATCTGGACAACCATCTGATGAGGTAAGTGCAGTGCACTATTTTCTAGATCAAAGATTATAAGATTCAGGTCATGAACTTCAACAGCTCCTATAGCCAACAAAAGTAACATGCGTTGTGCTGGACAGGATTACAGCACTTCCAAAGCCGACATTGCTGAGGGGGAAACATCTAAATCCTCGACAATGTTATAGTTCTGAGCTGCTCTCGCATGTGGATTGAAAGAAGATTTTCGAAGTATACCCTTGGCAGGCGGTTTGATTACTAAGTCTGGATTAGGTTTCTCGATCTGTAGTGGATCGAAACTGGGAGCTGAGGTTGATGGGTTTGAATGAGAAGATTCTGCTTCTTTACCATCAACAGGACTTTTACTACCATAGTCTTGCGATCAAGTCACAATCCTAACATGGGACATCATCAATATGGGTTATTCATTGGGACTGGAGGATGAACCTATCATCTTACTATCTTGAGCTGGAAAAGGATCCTTCAAGACAGCAGGAGTTTGGGAACCTTTGACAATTTTCGCAACCTTTGCATGATGAGGGCAGTCTCTCGTATAATGTTCTTCATCGCAGATGAGACATGGATAACGAGGTTTGCGTTTTTCATCAGTTGGTTCTGCTTTTTCGGGTTTCTCTTTTGAATTTTTATCTGTTTTATTCTTCTTCTTCCCTTTCTTCTTACCACCGGTTTTTGATTTAGCTGTAGATGACTCTACAACATGAATATCGGCGGAAATTTCTGCAGAAGACTCTTTTGTTGGGGAATCTGGCAAGGTTATGATAGGAGAAGAACTCTTGGAAGACTTCTTCTTACTTTTGGTATTAACCGTACCAATCATACCATCAGCGGCATGAGACACTGAAGGAGAAGCAGCGATTTGATTTTGTTTGGGTAGATCGGGGATTTTCTCGTGTAACATACCTGATTGAGTATAAACTAAGTCAAGGTACTGTGCTTGAGCAATTACTTGCTCCTCAGTAACTACTCCGACCTTAGCTACATCCTCAGTGATCTTGGGCAGTAAAGATTTTACAAACCATTCAGCTAAGATCTGATCCGGAATAAAAACTTTCACTAAACGTCGTCGACGTCTCCATTCATGGATATGATCTAAAATGTAAGTGGACGTTAACTAATTTAACGAAGTTAATAATTCCATGCCATTTTCATATCTGACGGCAACTGAAAATGAGTTAAAAATGAGGTAGCTAACTGAATAAAGTTATAAAAAGTGGCTCGCGGTAACTCAATGTACCATTTGGCCGCAAGACCAATTAGAGTGCGCTGGAAAAGTCATAAACAAATTGAATCATCTGAAATGGAATTAGATGGACATGAGAGGTGATAAGTCATCACATGGTTCAACGAGTCCTCACCTGGCTTACCTTCGAACTTAGGAATATCACTGGGAAACTTATGTGGCATTGGCGGCCAATACTGAAGATAGTTAATTGGATCGTTCATAAGGCACGTTAAGTCAGGCAAGTCCAAAGTTGCAATAAACGGTAACTAACGATTAGGGTCCCTAAAATTCTAGGTCTGCAGACCAGCCCTAGGTCGAGGATATCCAGGATAACTAGGAATTGGAATCGCATTTGGGATATTTTGTCCTCTTGGAAAACCAGGATAAATCAGACCATACTGGGGTTGCTGAGGTTGTTGATATGTATACCCAGGGTACGATTGATACTAATAGGTTGGTTGCTGCGTAGCAGGACCGTATTGGTATTATCCTTGGTACGGTTTTTGATTATATTGATGTTGAGTAGTGACAACCATACTTCCTACAGGCATCTAAACCGAAGTGTGGACCATGGGTTCAGACTGAGGTAAAGATGTCTGAGGAGTAGATACAGGGACAGTAGAAACCGGAGTTGTCGATACTCCAGAAGAAGGTGGGGTAGATGGAACAGATGTTGCATTAGTCGCAGCAGACGTTTGAGGCGGAGTACGAGGCGTACTAGGCCCATACTGAGAAACTACAGAAGGTGCAGAAGTTTGAACAGTGGACTGGACAGGTTGCTGGGATGAACCAAAAACCAAGGGTTGTCTAGTTTGAGATGACAACTGCACATTCGGTTGCAAGACCTGTTGGGATTGAGATGGATCCCACACTAAATTCGTTCCAGGGTATGGACCCATAACAGGTTGAGGATATTGAGGACCATAACAGGGTTGAGGGTAGGGTTGATAATATGATTGACCTGAAGGTGGTTGGTAACCTTGAGCTGGGCACTGACCTTTGGGTTGATAACCCTGACAGACGTACTGATACTGGGCTGACCTTGAGGTAAATATTGATATTGAGGTTGATTTTGAGGTGCATATTGATATTGAGGTTGACCCTGAGGTACATATTGATACTGGGGTTGACCTTGAGGTACATATTGAGTTTGGGGTTGACCTTGAGGAACGTATTTTCCCGTAGGTATATATTGTCCTTGAGGTTGTCCCCCATGCGCAAACTGAGTACCTTGAGGTTGCCCCCCAGGTATATATTGTGTACCTTGAGGTTGCCCCCCAGGCACATACTGGGTACCTTGAGGTTGCCCCCCATGCACATACTGGGTACCTTGAGGTTGCCCCCCAGGTGGAGACTGGCCACCTGACATCATGAGAATATCTTCTACACTCAATGGTTTAGTACCATTACTTCCAGTTAATAACTTTTGTTCGATAGGTTGAGGAGATACTCCCAAAAAGGTACCAGACATAGAATGATACCCAACAGGAACAGAAGGACCGCCGTACAAAAAGGTTTCTGGAGATTGAGAAAACATGGATGATTGCTTAGACATATTCAACGAAGGATAGTAATCTCTAGGTGTTGGGTGATAAACAATACGAGGTGGTGAAAAACTTACCTAGGTTTTCCAAAAAAATAGTCAATGAACGATACCAAGCACTGCTCCTAGGAGGACTGTAAAAGATTGATTCATGCTCCCTAAGGTCTAAGATAGGTCGATCTTCTCGAAAAGGAATGCTTTATTCATTGTCCGAAATAGCAAGTTCTTCAATAGCTATAAGTTCAGAAGGAAGATCTTGAGTAATTATTTTTTCTACCCTAGGTGAACTAGGACCACTAGAAGATGGAGAAGAAAACTTTGATATGGGAGTAGCAGCAATTTCAGATTCGGGTTCAGATATTTCAGGTTCTTCACCTATATCACTAGTAGATGCAACACTACCAGTAACTTCTAAAATTAATATCGATTGAGAATCAGAATGTACTATCAAAGAAGATTCCCCTTTTTTAGGTGACCCACTCCTACTATCTCTAGGAGTTATGAGGACTTTCAAGCCTTCAAGCTGGCTCGGTACTTCCTCAGGAGGTTGGCCCCGACGCTTATGGGACTTCCTCAGTAACTCAGCCATGTTTACAAACTCAGGATATTGGCCCCGAAGTCTACGGGACTGCCTTGGTAATTCAGCCACAGTTAAAGACTTTTAACTAATTCACACGCAAACAAAGTAAAATCTCAATGAAAACCACCTAAAGCCTCTAAAGAACCAAACAAATTGAATCACACACCTAAAGAATCTAGGATATCAGTCACACACAAACAATAACTTTCCGTACCGAAAACACTAGTTGATGATGAAATCCAACGTCGCAGAGTTCGATATAGAAATAGCGGTTGGGGCAGTTACCCCGACAACCTGCTTAATGAATAGACTGGCACAATTTTATCCACTTAACCATCTCGAGTGAAGAGAACCCCCTAGAAACTCCAAGTGAGTCTAGCCGACATCTGCTCCAGGTACAGTGGGATCTTCTTGCCATCGTCACCTTAGGAAGAATCCTATAGAATATGGTCACTATGGTTACCAACAAAAACAAATATACCAGGGGGAACAGTCTACGATCCGATACACACGCAAGGGCATAGTAACAAGCTCAATCCCCTTGAAGGCTCCTTGACATAAACCAAGGTTTACCAACAAGAGACCCCAGGCTCCTTGACAATGGTTAATCTGAGGTTTACCTTTTTTAATACGTGAATATATGGCGTCGTTCCCAATGAGGAAGGATTGATTCCCACACTGGTTCCGACACGATCTCGAGCTTCTCCTTTAAGAGGAGCTTTCCCAGAGCATAGATGCAACCATTGGATTTCTCTCCTACCGCAAGATACAACTACTTGTTTGTTTTACTATCTTGGAGATTTAAGTACTCCCTACTCCAAGAAACTAGCCTAAGCTATGTTGGTGTAATAGAGCCCTAGAAATAAAAAGATTTCTAGATTAATTTTACTTTAAGCGTTGTTTTTATTGGTTTTTTATTAAGTTAAGAGGTGCCGAGATGAAACTCGTGGTGTGAAGACTCGACTTAAAATCACTAAAAAGATGCACTTAAGATGATCAAACAATCTTTTCTCTTAATTGAACTTCTAGCTAGGAAAGAGTTTGAGAATGCAAATGCATATAAACACAAATCTCTCTTAACAAACAAATTTAAAGAAGAGTTTTTGTTCCAATGCACTCAAAATGAGACAACTAGTTATTTGCACAAGAATTTCCTTTTTCATTCAAATGATCAAATGCTACCAAAACAAACTTTTTCAAAAGAGATTTTTGTCTTTTTATAAAAACACTCAAAACCATGACTAAAGAAAATCTTGAGAAAACTATGAACAAAGCAAACCTTAAGATCTACAAACTATAAAAACTACTTGAAGTAAAAGCTTAAAAAATATTTTTGTCTTTTCAAGGATGTTTTACTTGGAAATAAACAAACCAAGGACTAACTTGTCTAGAATCACAAATCAGTCAAAAAACAAGCAATCTTTTGTTCTTTTTTGTAAAAATGAAATTCAAACTTTTAACACAATCTTTTCGAAATTTTGGAAAGAGAAAACTTAAGATGGATTCCTCAACAAAGGTTGATTTTACAAATGGTCAGAATCATAAGAAGGCCAATAAATACCTAGGTGATCTAAGGCTTCTATGCTTCTAAGCTCTGAGCTACTACACGACCAAACTGAAAATCAAGACCGGTAACCAAAACTTCTAGGAATTTCACCTAAAACCCTAACACCAATGAAATTAAACCAAGGAAAGCTTTTGACAAGTCACAAGTAGGTCTGGGTAGAGGATAACAACACCTAAAACAAGATAAAACGAATTAAAAGAGGAAAAAACAAGTTTTTTAAAAATTTAGCAGGGTTCGCAGGCTCAGAGTTTGCATAGGTGCGTGCACGCTCTGTGTGCACAGTAAACATGCCTAGAGGTACGCACTGTGATACAAGCACAGGGTGCAGACTTCTCCTAAAGTTATGAAAGGCCAAAACAAACCTAGATCCACTAAATCCACCCAATTCCACACACAACAAGTCAAAAATAGAAACAAAAAGGCAAGTTTCTCCGGTCAAAGTGAAAACAAGGAAAGCAATCAAGTCCCCAGTGGAGTTGCCATTTTGTCACGCGGAGTGAGTTGAGGTTGCGGACAAGATCAACCTTCCTAGTATCTACTGATATCTAGTGACAAGGAAGCCAATCAAAAACTATCTTTCTCTAAATATGAAATTAAAACAAAGGCAAACAAGTGTTTTAGGCCTACCTTGGGTCCAATGCAAGTTTTTGGAAGCCTCGCTCCCTTGCTCCAAACGAGCTTCCTTGAAGTGTAATTCTGCAAACAAAAACAAGCAAACCAAATTAAATAGCACCTAAAAAGCCAATATCATAAAGCATATTCATCATAATGATCAAGGAGATTATGAAACAAACCACCTAAGACAATTTGTTGAGAAAAATGAATCTGATTGTATTAATTCAAATGAAGAAGAACTTTACAACCTGTGCCTTGATGCTATACAAGCTCCTCCCAGGGTCCGACAAGAAGTCTCCTCTACTTTGACAAGTTTCACTCACTTCCCAATGAAACCAAAAGGAATGTGATCTCTCCTCTCAAGTTTAACTAGGAAGTCCCAATTCCATCAGCATTTACCCTAAAATGTTCAGCTTCTAACCTCCCCAGCAACTGACCCAATGCCTCAATTTATAGTGCAATGGAGCGAAGTTACTAGGTCCTCCTTCAAAGGGATAGAATCCTCCTTCAAAGGGATAGCTCCTCCTAACAAGGGATTAGCTCCTTCTCTTTTGGGATGCATGAACCACTTTGGAGCGAACAATCCACGTCAAAATTCCTTCTAGAAACATCTAGAATTAACCCAAAGTGAGTTTTTTAAGATAAAATTACGCCTTTTGACTTTCACAGGGGTACGCACCCTCCCCTTTACATACAGAGCATATAAGTACGCAGGTACTCTGAACAAAAGGTGCGGGCCCGCAGGCAAAAGTGAGAGAAAGTGCGGAACTAGAGTTACATTGCTTTTTGATGTCTTTCTCTCATTTCCAAAGCTTGTTTTGGAGAGTTGAGGTATGAGACTTGTTTAGGAGGCTGGTATAGGTAGTGATAGACCCATACTGACTGCAAATAATCTAGGTGACGATATTTTTGTGTAACAGACGTGTAGCAGGTAGCCGCATAGTGCATTGCCGATCTTGTAGCAGTCTAGGCAAAGTTGGGAGGTCTTCATGTAAAGATGTCTACACTAATAGAGTCACTCAAGGGTGAGTCACGATGTTTGTGTTGGGGGCCTATTGGGTGTTGGATCCCCCAAGGAAAGTTTTGGGGCTTAGAGCCTAGATTTTGGTCACAAATTGTAACTTCGATGTAAAGACTCCGCATTTTGTGGGTGTAGAGTGCACAGCTTGTAAAAGAGTCATAAGGTTGTCTACCATCAATTTTGTAATGTAATTTTGGCTATAGAGATCTACCGATGATCCGCGGACCATGGGATTGTATAAATAGAGCGAGGCTTTAAGTAGTAAAAAGATCTAAGAATCTAAGGATGGAATAGAAGCATAGTGGAAGATCAGAAGTGTAGTCTAGTTTTGGGTCATGGAGTAGGAGAAGGATCTGCAGCTGAGTGCGTAAAGGCCTAGTAGTCCGCAACTGAGTGTGCGGACCCCTGCAGCTGAGTGCGCAGGGCGAGTCAAGTCTGTAACAGTTGGAAGCATTAACAAAGAGAAGTTTTATATCATTCCTGTGTATTTATTTCATGTTTTCTGCATTGAATGTATTGGGTATCAATTTCATTTCTACTGTTTATATGATGCGCAAACATACGTGCCTATAATAATTAAGTTAATGTGAGATAAAGTATCTGATTACGTGAAGTTAACTAAGATATTTAAGAAGATAAGTAAGATGCGTGGTATAGTTTGGGGAAATAGCGTAGATCGCTACCACAGTAGCATGAAAGCACCTCAGCCCTTGGTTAGGGTTGCACGAAGGCAATTATAACAGATCGCTAAGGTCTCGTAGATTAGCACAGTGCATGAAGTGACCCACATGAAAGTAGGCACAGTTGGACTAAATGAACACCTTAGACATCTCAAGGGTGCGGAAACTTGGTTCCAGCATCCCCCCATATTGCTTTGGGTGAGGCTTCAGTCTACGCTCCGCGGGATGATGCCGAAAGGGCTAGTAGTTTAAGGATTTCTTTGGCTAATTAGCTCTGATCCTGGGTCAGGCCCCATCAAGCCAGCATTTGTCCTTCCAGTTTTGGACACCTTATGGCTACTTAATGAGCACTCTCTCCACTAATGCAAATTTTGTATAAAAAATATTGATAACCATTAAACTTCTCATGGTATTTATGTTGCTGCAAATACCAATTGATGATGATGCATTTTCGCTCGCACTTCTTCACTGTTGTTGCTATTTCCAAGATTGTGCTCATATTTTTTAGCATATCCACTTCTCCCATTGAGATAATTCTCATACAATAGGGACTGCTTCTTATACCAATTGCACCAAAGGAAATTATTCAAATGGAACAATGTACTAGGAAAAATTGAATATTTATTTTCTCAAAGAGAAATGTCCATTCGCACAAAAGGTTACTCAACATGAGCCCAATACAACCAATTGACATAGTGATACCAATTGAGGGTTAAGGGACATGGAAAGCTTGCACCAATTGTGTTTCATGAACATAAGACTGCTATTCATAATCAAACTTACAACTTCAATATGGTATTTCACCAAAGATGAAAACCTTTCATTTGCTCAACAATCTTCCTTTTTGTGGTTGTCAACTACTTCGTGCTACTTCTTATCAAAGTGGCTCCCCGTGAGTTAATACTCCTTGATCTCCTGCAATAGATTTCTTGCCTCTATGTGGAGATTGATCCTATGGACCTGATTTTACTATGAGCTTCTTGTCATTCCACACTTCCACTGTAGCCCATCTTGTTCCCACAACATAAGATATGGTTGTGTACTCTTCGTGTTGGCTACACTTCTCCTTTTCAATGCTGATATATTCAAAATAAATCAATTTATTCTTGTAATCAACAAGAAAACAAAGCCATACCTTCACAATTAGATGCACCTTTCTGTTTTTTCTTCTTGGCTTCCTGCATCTCACTTATTCGGCCTCCCTTGAGGCCATTCTCTTCCTTCACTGAAGAGAAATAGAGGATCTACTCCCCCTGAGTAGATCATCCTCCTTCTTCCTCCAAACCTTCAAAGTTCGAGTTCGGACATAAGCATTACCATATTGCTTCTACTTTACCCCTGTTTGGGTCTTCTCTTGACTGCACATGAATAGAGAAAGCTTCTCTTTGACCTCATCTTTCTTCACCCAAATCCATTTGATGCCTTTCTTCCTTACAGAGAGATCCACACAGGTAATAGGATCCCTTATTTTATATTACTACTAAAATTGGTCGATCTTCATTAAAGCTACCAGATGCATAACTCTCTCTATCTTCAAGTGAATCACATGAACATCTAGATAATGAATGACATAATTATTTACATTTATCACAAAGAAATAGCATACCTTACTAGAAACATCATCTCTCCTATGAGACATCTTCATAATCAACAAGAGTGTGATGAGAAACAAATTCTCCATGTTATGGTTCATTGCTAGGGTAACAAGGCTCCTCAGCCTCTTCTTGAGCGACATGGCTATCTCCACAATGCAAACATTGCAGTCTATCCACAACTTCCGTTGCTGACTCACAATGCCTCACTTTATCAACATCTGGCTTAGATAACCCTTTCATGATGACCTCCTTGGTGTTTTCATTATGTTCATTCTTTTCTCCATTCAACATGGAGTGCCACATATCAACATCCAAGGCTATTAAATAGTCCACCATTATAACCTCCCAAACTTCATAGTCAAGCTCATGGTCTCATTCAATTAAGAATGTGACTCCTTCTACTATTAGCCAAACTCTATTAGCCATTGTTTCCCTTTGATCTACCTTCTAGCGATTAAGATATTCCTAAAGGAACTTGGCTTTGATACCAATTGTTGGAAACAATGATAATACTAAGAGGGGGGATGAATCAGTATTACGGTTAATTTTAACTTCTTTATGCCAATTTACTTGTCTTATTTAAACTTGGCAATCATCTATATACTTAGCAGCAATATGTGATATGGAAACAACATGAAATAAACAAACAAGCATATGCACCATGAGCATCATACACATGAGACACAAGGCTTTTCACATGGAAACCCTTTCAGGAAAAAACCATCAAGCTTGTTATTGTTATTGATGTAAAATAACAACACCTAATCTATTACATCAATATGTTTTGTGAGAACCCACTCACTGGAAGCACAAACTCCCTTTGATTGTTTGTTAGAACCGACTAGTAGGAAGCACCAACTCCCTCTTGTTCTAGACATGTGTCTAGATTACCATAAGTAACACGTCAAGCACCAACGTCATGGATTTTTTGCAAGCACCAACTTGCATCTCCTTGGATTTATGCAAGCACCAACTTGCAAGAGGTAATAACCCCGAAGCCTTCTCAAGCACCCATTAGAGATGGAAGCACCAACTTCCTCTATGCAGGCACCATCTACACTCAAATAGGAACAGTATGTTCTTTGTAGTTTGGAAGCCACTTTGCCTGATAACAATGTTGTTTTCTGCTCACTCTACAGTAGCCCAATGATATGCTCAACAATAGTCATTCATCACCATCCATTCAACTCTCTGTTCTTTGCTCTTCATCGACATGCACTCAGCTCTCGGTCTCTTTTCCAGATGAATAGCTTATTTTCACTGACCTCTTGCATAATGACACGACAAATGGTTTGGTGACAATTGACCCAAAGTTAATACCCAGAAACCGGCTGAAGAATTTCAATGTGGTTTGATCAACTATTAGGTAAAGGATTTCCCAACCCAGGTGAATGAAAGTGTCGTGTTCAAGAGTGGTTATAAAGTATGACAAACAAACTTACTTTTCTCTCTTTTCCCCCACCATTTCTGGCAAGTACCTCTTTATTTTTTACAAGCTTGAGGAGGATAACATATGCTTGATTATAAGCTCACCCTTTGGGCGAGTCCAACTTAGTTTCAATTCGAACCCTAAGAAGGAGTGGTCCATTCCTGTTTGTAATTGAACAGGTCCTTTACTGACGAAATTTAACGAGTCCAGTATAGGAGAAACTCAACGTTTTTCATTTTTAGAGAGTTCGAAAAAACTTAAGACTCCAGGGTTGAATTTTTCGTAAATTTGTGTCTCCCAAGCCCGAAAAAGTATAAAATAATACTTGAGAGAACCGCTTAATCTTTTACGACCAAGGAGTACTTTTCGTCATTAGTGTCTTTGATCCGAAAAAGTAAAAAAGCGATCAAGGACACGTCGTTTTATAACCAATATCGAATTTGAAACGAAAAAAATCCAGCAATCTTTTTATATTTTTACGGTCGGAAGAGAGCTGTAAATGGACCGTCTTTTAATTCTGTTTTAACGAGCTTAAAAGAAAAAATCGGTAATCTTTTCATGTTTTAGGAGTCAGAAAAGAGCTTAAAGGTGACTCTAGCTGAAAATGATAGATTTTGCCTGAATAATCCGTTATCTTGCACAAAAACACAAACATTACTCATACATGTTTGAAAGGGATAAAAATGTCGCAAAAATACCTTTTCAAAGTGAAACATAAACAAATTTGCAATTTATTTACTCAAAAAACTTATAAAAAGGGCCTTTTACCATTCATTTTCACCATTTGTGATTTGGGTGAGAAAATAGTGCTTTTGCTCTGAAAACTTCCCGTGAAGATTGCGGAAAATCCAACCGTCAGAATCGAACGTCGTCTACTCCAGGTAATCCACATCATCCTCCTCTTCATTTTTAACCGTTTAATTTTTCAATTTAGTCCCTCATTTTATTTTTTGGGAGGGATTTTAGGCAAAAAACCCGCGTTCGGGGTACGCAGGCTCACCACTACGAACCTGCGGACCCCGACTTTTTCTCCATTAGGAAAAAGCTCAGGGTTCACACCTTCCATGTAGACAAAGTGTGGTCCCATGCACTGTGTCTAACATGTAGGGTGCCGACCCCGCCGCGAGGGTTTTAAACCCAAAAATCCTCAAAAATGGACGAATGAAAAGTTTTTCTAGCTTTCTAAATGATCTTTTTGCTTGATGTAGGTGGTACACCATGCTAGATTGGCATGAACGAGAGCACGAGGACGTGGATGCTACCGCATGGAATCATTAGCCTTCACTTGATGCTTTGAGGGCGTGCGGCTTATACAAATACTGGGCCATTCCTGGCATGACGGCTCAGGTGGATTTCTTACAATGGATGGTTGACAGATGGAACGTCCAGGACCAGTGTTTCTTTATTGGCGGCCACCAGCTTGAGATCGAGCCGGTGGATATATACTTCTTGATTGGCTTGCCTAAGAGAGGTGTTGACTTGACTTTGTTCGGGACTAGGGCAGGTGGCCAGTCTGTCGATAGCCTCCGGTTAGAGTACTGCAACCGCCAGACTTAGAGACAAAGGGATAGACATAAAGACCATATCCCGTCCTGAGCTTATGGTGATTAAATTCACTGTTACGAGACTTTGCGGAGCTGCCGCATTACATGTTGCCACCGGATCCCAGATGCGTATGGCAGTTGATTGCTTTCAGGGCACCATCTTCAACTGGTGCGATGCTGTGTTGGCCAATGTGAAGGGCCAATTGACGAGGGCCAAGAACGAATGACTAAAGACTTTTGGTTATGCAGCTTTAGTCGTGAGCTTTGGCCTGGAGAGGATTCCTATGCTTATCCCGCAGCACCTTACAGTTGGACCTGGGCTTCCCCGAGAGCCCAAACTGATGCGATGGGTTGCAGTCATGGCCCGTCATCCTGACGAGGGGACCGAGGTCATTCGATTCAAACCTGAGTATTTCTAATGGCTGGAGAACCAAGTTTTTTCTATTCAGGATTTCCCTTATGCTGGGGTTGATTTTCGTGGAGACCCAGACATGGCTCTTCCTCCAGGAGAGTAGTGGGACGACTCAGGTAAAATCATTTTCAACATTTTCCTAATCTTAATTTTTTTTATATTTTTATATCGTCTCAAAACTGATAGTAATAATTTTTTAAAATGCAGATGTGGGCCCACAGCGACCAGCCGCTCTCCGGCCTTTCGAGAGAAAACAACCAGTTGCACCGGCT
>APFE030841036.1:139444-206413 GCA_000404065.3 Pinus taeda | reverse complement strand
CCTTTGTCACAAACCTGCAAACACAAACAACGCAAATGATTAAATAGCACCTGAATAACCAGTATTATAAAACATATTTAACATGAAAGTCAAGGAGTCGATGAAACAAATAACATGAGATACTTGGTGAGAAAAATGAGCTTCATTGTATTAATTCAAAAGGAGAAAAACTTTAAAACCTTTGCCTTGACGCTGTACAAGCTCCTCCTAGGGTACAAAAAGAAGTCTCCTATACTTTGACAAGCTTCACTCACTCCCCAATGAAGCCAAAAAGGTATGTGATCTCTCCTCTTAAGCTCAAATAGGAAGTCTTGATTTCACAAGCATTTACCCTCAAAAATGTACAGCTTCTAACCTCTCTAGCCACTAACCCAATGCCTCAATTTATAATGCAATGGAGGGAAGTTACTAGGTCCTCCTTCAAAGGGATAGAATCCTCCTTCAAAGGGATAGCTCCTCCTAACAAGGAATTAGCTCCTTCTCTTTTGGGATGCATGAACCACTTTGGAGCGAACAATCCACTTCAAAATTCCTTCTAGAAACATCTAGAATTAACCCAAAGTGAGTTTTTTAAGATAAAAATTACGCCTTTTGACTTTCACAGGGGTACGTACCCTCCCCTTTACATACAGATCGTATAAGTACGTAGGTACTCTGGACAAAAGGTGCAGGCCCGCAGGCAAAAGTGAGAGAAAGTGCGGAACCAGAGTTACATTGCGTTTTGATGTCTTTCTCTCATTTCCAAAGCTTGTTTTGAAGAGCTGAGGTCTAAGACTTGTTTAGGAAGCTGGTATAGGTAGTGATAGACCCATACTGACTGCAAATAATCAAGGTGACAATATTTTTGTGTAACAGACGTGCAGCAGGTAGCCGCTTAATGCATTGCCGATCTTGTAGCAGTCCAGGCAAAGTTGGGAGGTCTTTACGTAAAGATGTCTACATTAATAGAGTCACTCAAGGGTGAGTCACGATGTTTTTGTTAGGGGCCTATTGGGTGCGGGATCCCCCAAGGAAAGTTTTGGGGCTTAGAGCCTAGATTTTGGCCACAAATTGTAACTTCGATGTAAAGACTCCGCATTTTGTGGGTGTAGAGTGCACAGCTTGTAAAAGAGTCATAAGGTTGTCTGCCCTCAATTTTGTAATGTAATTTTGGCTATAGAGATCTACCCATGGTCTGCGGACCATGGGATTGTATAAATAGAGCGAGGCTTTAAGTAGTAAAAATATCTAAGAATCTAAGGATGGAATAGAAGCATAGCGGAAGATCAGAAGTGTAGAGTCTAGTTTTGGGTCATAGAGTAGGAGAAGGATCTGCAGCTGAGTGCGTAGAGGCCTAGTAGTCCGCAACTGAGTGTGCGGACCCCTGCAGCTGAGTGCACAGGGCGAGTCGAGTCTGTAACAGTTGGAAGCATTAATAAAGAGAAGTTTTATATCATTCCTGTGTATTTATTTCATGTTTTCTGCATTGAATATATTGGGTATCAATTTCATTTCTACTGTTTATATGATGTGCAAACATATGTGCCTATAATAATTAAGTTAATGTGAGATAAAGTATCTGATTACGTGAAGTTAACTAAGATATTTAAGAAGATAAGTAAGATGCGTGGTATAGTTTGGGGAAATAGCGTAGATCGCTAGCACAGTAGCATGAAAGCACCTCAACCCTTGGTTAGGGTTGCACGAAGGCAATTATAACAGATCGCTAAGGTCTCGCAGGTTAGCACAGTGCATGAAGTGACCCACATGAAGGTAGGCACAGTTGGACTAAATGAACACCTTAGACATCTCAAGGGTGTGGAAACTTGGTTCCAGCGGACCCCCATATTGCTTTGGGTGAGGCTTCAGTCTACGCTCCGCGGGATGATGCCAAAAGGGCTAGTAGTTTAAGGATTTCTTTGGCTAATTAACTCTAATCCTGGGTCAGGCCCCATCAAGCCAGCATTTGTCCTTCCAGTTTTGGACACCTCATGGCTACATAATGAGCACTCTCTCCAGTAATGAAAATTTTGTATAAAAAATATTGATATCCATTAAACTTCTCATGGTATTTATGTTGCTGCAAATACCAATTGATGATGATGCATTTTCGCTCGCACTTCTTCATTGTTGTTGCTATTTCCGAGATTGTGCTCACATTTTTTAGCATATCCACTTCTCCCATTGAGATCATTCTCATACAATAGAGACTGCTTCTTATACCAATTGCACCAAAGGAAATTATTCAAATGGAACAATGTACTAGGAAAAATTGAATATTTATTTTCTCAAAGAGAAATGTCCATTTGCACAAAAGGTTACTCAACATGAGCCCAATACAACCAATTGACATAGTGATACCAATTGAGGGTTAAGGGACATGGAAAGCTTGCACTAATTGTGTTTCATGAACATAAGACTGCTATTCATAATCAAACTTACAACTTCAATATGGTATTTCACCAAATATGCAAGCCTTTCATTTGATCAACAATCTTTCTTTTTGTGGTTGTCAACTACTTCGTGCTACTTCTTATCAAAGTGGCTCCCCCTGAGTCAATACTCCTTGATCTCCTACAATAGATTTCTTGCCTCTATGTGGGGATTGATCCTATGAACCTGATTTTACTATGAGCTTCTTGTCATTGCTCACTTTCACTGTAGCCCATCTTGTTCCCACAACATAAGATATTGTTGTGTACTCTTCGTGTTGGCTACACTTCTCCTTTTCAATGCTGATATATTCAAAATAAATCAATTTATTCTTGTAATCAACAAGAAAACAAAGCCATACCTTCACAATTAGATGCACCTTTCTGTTTTTTCTTCTTGGCTTCCTGCATCTCACTTATTCGGCCTCCCTTGAGGCCATTCTCTTCCTTCACTGAAGAGAAATAGAGGATCTACTCCCCTTGAGTAGATCATCCTCCTTCGTCCTCCAAACCTTCAAAGTTCGAGTTCGCACATAAGAATTACCATATTGCTTCTACTTTACCCCTGTTTGGGTCTTCTCTTGACTGCACATGAATAGAGAAATCTTCTCTTTGACCTCATCTTTCTTCACCCAAATCCATTTGATGCCTTTCTTCCTTACAGAGAGATCCACACAGGTAATAGGATCCCTTATTTTATATTACTACTAAAATGGGTCGATCTTCATTAAAGCTACTAGATGCATAACTCTCTCTATCTTCAAGTGAATCACATGAACATCTAGATAATGAATGACATAATTATTTACATTTATCACAAAGAAATAGCATACCTTACTAGCAACATCATCTCTCCTATGAGACATCTTCATAATCAATAAGAGTGTGATGAGAAACAAATTCTCCATGTTATGGTTCATTGCTAGGGTAACAAGGCTCCTCAGCCTCTTCTTGAGCCACATGGCTATCTCAACGATGTAGACATTGTAGTCTATCCACAACTTCTGTTGTTGACTCACAATGCCTCACTTTATCAACATCTGGCTTAGATAACCCTTTCATGATGACCTCCTTGGCATTTTCATTATGTTCATTCTTTTCTCTATTCAACATGGAACGCCACATATCAACATCCAAGGCTATTAAATAGTCCACCATTATAACCTCCCAAACTTCATAGTCAAGCTCATGGTCTCATTCAATTAAGAATGTGACTCCTTCTACTATTAGCCAAACTTTATTAGCCATTGTTTCCCTTTGATCTACCTTCTAGCGATTAAGATATTCCTAAAGGAACTTGGCTTTGATACCAATTGTTGGAAACAATGATAATACTAAGAGGGGGGATGAATCAATATTACGGTTAATTTTAACTTCTTTATGCCAATTTACTTGTCTTATTTAAACTTGGCAATCATCTACATACTTAACAACAATATGTGATATGGAAACAACATGAAATAAACAAACAAGCATACACACCATGAGCATCATACACATGAGACACAAGGTTTTTCACATGGAAACCCTTTCAGGAAAAAACCATCAAGCTTGTTATTGTTATTGATATAAAATAACAACACCTAATCTATTACATCAATCTGTTTTGTGATCACCCACTCACTGGAAGCACAAACTCCCTTTGATTGTTTGTTAGAACCAACTAGCAGGAAGCACCAACTCCCTCTTGTTCTAGACATGTGTCTAGATTACCATAAGTAACACGTCAAGCACCAACGTCATGGATTTATTGCAAGCACCAAATTGCATCTCCTTGGATTTATGCAAGCACCAACTTGCAAGAGGTAATAACCCCGAAGCCTTCTCAAGCACCCATTAGAGATGGAAGCACCAACTTCCTCTATGCAGGCACCAGCTACACTCAAATAGGAACAGTGTGTTCTTTGTAGTTTGGAAGCCACTTTACCTGGTAACAATGTTGTTTTCTACTCACTCTACAATAGCCCAATGATATGCTCAACAATAGTCATTCATCACCATCCATTCAACTCTCTGTTCTTTGCTCTTCATCGACATGCACTCAGCTCTCGGTCTCTTTTTCTCCACAACACACACGCAACCCTAAACCTATTTCTTGGCACAGGAAGCTTCGAAGTTACTCAAATAGTGCAGTCACCTTTGGCCTTTCTCACAATGCACAGGAAACTTTGCCTTTCACACAAAAGCATAGCTATTCCACCTTACACACACAACATAGAAAACTACCAGACTTTACTCAAAGAGTGCAGATCTTTGATTTTCTATCTCTGCATAGGCACTCTTAGCTTTTTTCTACAGAACTAGCTCACTTAACCTCACATAGCAGTGCACTCACATAGACATTTTCACTTATCTCTCTAGCAATAATGCTACTTCCCCCACTTTTCTCATCTGAGCTTCTAGGTTTTGTTCCTTTGCTGCCCCCGAGATCGATGTTGCCACATTGTCCTACATTCAAAATTTTGCAACTATAAATTGGCATGGCCCTTCCATTCTATCGTTACATCTTCCACTGTATTAAACAAGAGAATGGGTACTTGATTATTTTCTCCATACTGAGAATTAATTCATAGTCCACCTCGAAACTCGAATTAGGCATAGTCCTCTCTGTGTGCAACTCTCCTATCACTGAGGCTATCCATGATTATTCATGGTTTCATAGTGCTTCGACATGGCTTCTCTGTGGACCATTGTCTTTGTTTCCTTATCTCAAAGATTTTTGTTGATCCATCTATCCAATTAACTCACTGAGATGTGAATTAGAGGATAGGAATAACTTGTCTCACCTCAAGGCAAACCCAACACTCTTTCCCTAAGATTGTGGTCCTTTCCCTTAACCCAACGATCTCTGATAGTCACCATTTCATTCTAAGAACAAATCATTTTCCTTTGCATTTAATCTCGTAGTTTCCAACCCTTACACATTTAACACTCTATACTACCTTATTGGAAATTTCTGTTATCTAAACTTTATTCTTAAATTACATTACAGAAACAATGAGTTCTTATGTCCTTGGCCCTTTTTGTTTAGCTCCTTATCACATCTTTCACCATAGGACTGGGTGTGGTGACCAGAGGCTTAGCCTTAACGTGCTTTGTCCTTTAGCATTCTCTCAGAGGGATTTTCTTATTTGTTAACAACTTAGAGCCCTTAGTTCTATAAGTTCTTCAACCAAGTGCCAACACATTAGAATCTCTTCTTATCGGAACTTTCCAATAGCTAATTGTTATCAAGTGTCGAACTCCTCAATACTTTGATCACTGACTTTCGATATGATGTCATCACTGCCACATGGTGACTCTTGAGTGGTGACACGTGTCACCCATATATGACCCATTAGGCCCCCTCAAAATGGCAAAACATCCTACCACGGGTCCTTTCATATCACCACGTCATATTGATGTTAGCTGGAACTATACATTATTGGAGAAAATCAGATGCTTCCATGTGTCCTTAACGAAGCCAAGAAAACACTGCCATGTGTCCTTATCGGAGCCAATCATATGCCACCCCGTGTCTTGCTAGAGAAAAGAGAAAAGGGCCCATTGAGATTTGGTTTTGCAATGAAATCCTTTGTTAATTCCTTATTGGTGTCCCTCGTATGCAATCAAAACTTTACGCATATCGCAACTTTATAACGGGTTCACACTTGGAAAGTTCCAATATTGCAATCGTTGATATGTGATACACCAATGTGTTTATCTTTGATCTTCTGATCTACCGATATGCGATGAAACCTGCTTTGATGTTGCGATGTGCCTGAACTTCAATATGCGATCACCGATAATGTTGATACAAAACATCCTGATCTTCAATTTCCAATATGTTGGACCATCAATCTTCGATATGTCAATATTTTTTCCTGCCTAAGGCTTCAAATCCTTGAACTTTAGTAGGCCATAACTTTTGAACTAGGAATCCATTTCTAGATTTTGCATATCATTGGAAAGCTCATTTAGAGAACTTTCCAAAGGAGGGGGCCCTATGTAGTCTTTGATCCCATCTCCTACCTCTAAGATGGCTCCAAACTCTCTGAAATTATTCTGCTCCTTGAATATTTAGACAACTGGGACCACAATTGCCAAAGGTGATCCTCTAGATGAATCCTACAACTACCATGGACTTCCTCCTGATTCATCACTCTCATCATCATTTTATGGCTTCTCCAATAAGCCTGCTGCTATGATGATTCTCTACTTGAAGCTTTCATCTATCACAGGAATCCTTCTGAGTCAAGAACAACCATGGGATTCCTCCTACGTCATCACTGCCAACATCGGCTGCAACAAGCATCCAAGCTAGTCTGGTTGACATCAATGCCAACAGTCCTACCAACAATTACACACTGCTCCTTCCAATAGTTAGGAAATCCCAACTTCCAAACACATTTCCCCAGCATGATTGTTGACATCAATTCCAACACACTTATAGATGTCTTCACTAAACCACTGGCCATCTAGACAATGCCAACTATCCAACATGTTGAAATCTAGGTTTTCATTCCTATACATCTAGTGCTTTTTTTAATAACCTATCTTAAGGAAATTTTGGCATAAATCTCTAAACTTCCTTTCTATAAGTTTATTATAAATATGCTCTTGTATTTAGGATTGAATGGTTCTTGGGTGAACAAAATATTAAGGCTAGATACCTTTCAAACTCCATAGAACTAGTTTCCACTAGATATGTAGAGGGGGAAGATGTTTATATGACTAGAGAATGTATCTAGTAATTTGGACATCTGACTAGTAATCACTTGTGCACAAATGAAATGTGTCAGTTGTGAAATGTTTCATATCTTTCCATGGTGAATCAATATATTAGTGATATCCAGGCAGGCTCATGCTTGGAAGAATATAGGCACAAGGATATACTCCCTCGTAAGTTGAGATGCATACGATAATGCGAGTATCTGACTATTCATCGATTTTAAACATTTGAAAAGGTCCATATGTGATTTAGTCTAGATTTTCTGTGGTAGACCGATTTATGTGTGACATCCAATGTGGACCCCTCCAAAAGGACATAAATGACTTATGTGAGGTTAAATTTCCTATGAATGGAATTTGTATCTAGGGAATCTGGGATCTGAGGTTACAAGTTGTACACCCTTAAGGAACCTCAGATGCATGTTAATTCAGATACTTCACAAAGTTGGTGAGTAAAATACAGAGGTATGATACATCCAATGGAGTTTTAGTTGTGAACACTCACAAGATTCTGAATGCAATTAGGACCAAATTTGTTATGATGTTGTATTTAATCTAGTGTCTGGGGGACCAAATGTTGTGCTAGTAATGGATAAGGAATCCACCCTGGATTTCCCTTGGGGCTAGATATAACTAGAATTAGTTACAAAACACAATAGGGTTGTTCTGACGGGACCTTCTAGTATGGGATGAGGTGGAATGTGTCATTATGTCCTAGATATGGTCATGTGGGAACCATGTTGAAACTATGGCTGACAAGAGTCTAATTAGAGTTATGTGGAAGGGCCATGTGGATCACACATGGATGTCATGTGGCGGCCCCTTAATGACATGGAAAGATTTAATTGGTTGGTTCTTAAAAGGGAATAACTATGAATATGGGAGTTAGATAGAGATAAAATTTATATCATCAGAAATATCTCGATGACATGAATGCGATGGCGATATCATAAATTAATTTTGCAAACTTTGGAAAAGAAGCATTTTTGTAACCCCATATTCATAGAAAACCTTGTAGTCCGAGTTAATATTGTAACTAACTCCTTCCATATACTAACATTGCTCAAGGGTGCGATAGGGAGTGCTACATTAATTTTTTCCTTTTAGCCACTATTTTGTTTAATATTGAATCAATTTTATTTGTTGGTGCTGGAGGTAGCCTCCTTTCCCATTCAATAGTATGAATTTAGTTATTTATAGGTGAATCTACTGAAACAAATGTTGGTTCCTCAAAGCAATATAGATCTTAAACATTAAATTTTAGACAAATTCCAATATGTTTGGGTAGTTTCATTTCGTAAGCATTTGAGGATATTTTCCTCAATATTTTTCATGGTCTAAATTTTTTTAACTTCAATTTGTTATACTCCCCGTTAAGAAACCTTTCTTTTTGAATATGGTTCCAAATCCCCAACTTCGAAATCTAGTGGTATTCTCTTTAAGTTTACTCTTTGTTTGTACTAGCTATTCATTTCTTATAACTATTACTTGACTCTTTCTTGTAATTCCTACATACTAACTGCAAAATCTTCACCATCAACGTTTATAAAATCTTGTTTCCCTAGATTTCTTAATTTATATATTCCACTTGGGTGGATTCCATACAAAATTTGAAATGGAATTACTCCCATTCTTCTGTTAGGTGATTCATTATATGGAAAATTCCCTTAAGAAAGTACCTAATCCCGCTGCTAAGGATATTCACTTACCAAACTTCTCAAGATATTTTTGAGACTCCTATTGACCACCTCTATTTAGCCACATGTTTAAGGATGGTATGCTAAACTAAAATTAAGATTGGGTCCTAACATTTTCCAAAATGTCCTCCAAAAATGGCCCACAAATCTGGTATCTCTATCAGAAATAATACTTCTTGGAAATCCATGCAATATAACTACTTCTTTGAAGAATGAATTTGAAATGTTATTTGCATCACTTTTTGTGAGCTATAAAGTGTGGCATTTTAAAATCTATGAAAAACAACATAGATTTAGTAATTATCTCTCTGATTTTTTGGCAATCCTAGCATGAAGCCCATGCTTATATAGCCCCATGGTATATTTGGAAATGGTAATGGCTAATATAATCCAAAATTATGACTCATTTATTTTTCATATTGACATACTTTGGTTCTCTCAACAAATCTCTTGAAATCATCTTGCATACCTGGCCAGAAATAAAATGCTTGTAGACTTGCAAAAAAATATCTGATCAAAAATTCCCTACTTATCCTTCATTGTGCTTTTCTTTCAACAAAATTTCCCTCATTGAAAATTTTGGAATGCATAATTGATAGTATTTGAACACAAATACTTCTTGTATAATATAATATAGCTATGGGGTTTGGTCTTTTCTTACTATGATTTAGGTCGATATTAGTGGCCACACACATGTTCCACTAGCTCACAACATAATTTTCCTATTTTGGTAGTTTTCTATTTTTGCTAGTTTTAAGGTCCTTAACTTTCAGAGCCATTTTGAGGCGCTCGATGGTTTTTTTAGAGATGAGCAAACAATAGCCTTTGACTCACATTTGCAGTCAAAAGTTGTTCTCCTCAGATAAACATTTCTAATGGCCTATCGTGTGTGCTAGATTTATATTGTATTCCAAAGTTTTGACCCCACAAAGTTGGCATTCCAACTTAAGCCATTGAGGCCCATAAGCCTTTGGCACTTCTTTTCCTAGGGTTATGGTTTTGGATATTCACGGTTTCTCGCTATTTCTTCATGATCAAAATTCCTTTGAGCCTCATAGTAACATAGTTTAGGAAGGCAAGTAGCTATCACATCTCTTCTCAGAGATAAGCTACCACCGCTTGAGCTAGTTTTATTTCATTATACATGTAAATAGTTTCAACATTTTTTATTTATTAATTGAAGTTTAGTTTCACTGTATCTATGTGTTTCTATTTTAAATATATCTTTCATTTCATTACTTCATAAGTATGGATAAATAATTATCAAACATTTTGTTATTTCTCTATTTTTTTGTGCATGTCCCCAACAAGGTTAGGTTATAAGGAGTTGGGAGTCGAACTTCTTGAGCCCTTGCAAGACTATCCTTACCAATCACAATGACCTCCCATAGTGGAAGAAAAGAAAGATGAGGGAGTAGGAGATCTTATCAAATCATTTCTTGAAGAAGCCCTCAAGTCACTGAGGAACAAAATGATGGATAAATTTTCCTATATCCTTTGACATGTACCTGTAGGTGACACATATTCATCCAACAACCACTTAGGAAGAACTTGCCTCTTTAAGGTATAATTTAATTTTGATATTCCTATATTTGAAGACTAGATAGATGCAAGTGTTATAGATAAATGGTTGAATCTACTTGAAGGATATTTTTTGGTCCATAATTTTTCTAATAGAGAAAAAAAAAATTCACTACTTAAAACCACCCCCCAGGTCAAGGACTAGTGGGAAAATTACTATCAAAAAAGGGCCAAGGAGGAGTCTACACTATTTTTAGTTACACCCTCTTGAAACTATTTTAAGGATGTTGTTAAGGAACAATATTATCCTATTGGAATCTAGAAAGAAAAATATATAAAATGGACCACACTATGGCAAGAAAGGGACCAAGAAGTGCCAGACTTCACGATTATCTATCATACATTGTGCATGAATTTGGGCATCAAGGAATCTAAGTGACATCTGGTGCTTAAGTACCATGGTTTTCTACACAAATAATCCAGACAAAAATGGAGTTCCTAGACATCTCCTCTCTTAGCATAGCATGCCAACATGCTACCAAAATCAAGAAAATAATTATACAAAAGAAGTGAGACTTTGGATCTAAAGAAGAAGTGAAAGGGAACCCTAAAACGATAGAACAAGGGAAAAATACAAGGGGGTACACCCTAGTACAACCCATCATAACCACAAGAAAATAATAGCAATGGGAAGATGAAGAATGACACAAGAAAGTGGCGTGAGTTTAACAAGAGCCTCACTCATAACAAAAAGGAGTGTCACACAAAGTAGTCATTGGTGGTTGAGATGAAAGATGAAAGCTTCAAAGTCATATGTAGGTTATGACGCTGAACCAAACTTTGAAAATGGGAAATAAATCATTAATGCAAAACTCAATGCCACCTTTCCTACCACTAAGGTCCAACAAAGTGAACTTGTAGTTCTAGAGGAAGGTGAGCATCTCTTCCATTTAGAAATGTGGGTGAACGAGGCTATGCTGCTTTTGATTGTCAATAGCAAGATTCAAGATAACTACATCTCAGTATAGGTCATTAAGTGGTTGGAGCTGCTAACGAAACCACACATGAATCCATAAACCATTAGCTAGCTCCACCAAGAGTGATATATTCACATCGATCAACAACATCGACTGCCCTACATCATCAAACTTTTCATGGTCGAGTTATTGTGTGATGTTTCTCCCCTTGAAGTTTGTGATGTTTTTTTGGACCAACCATACTTATGGAAGGATTATCCTATGTATGAGCCCATACCTCGTACTATTATTACTACTTTAGTTAGAAAACAATATAGGATACTAGAGGTAGCCCAACCTACTACCATTTCTCTGATATTTGATAAGCAATGCAATATGATCACTCCCACACTGGGAAATTTTTCTTCCATCTAATTCACTCTCAAATTAAGGGGAACATCACAGCCAAATCCATCTCTTGCACACAAGGAACCTATATGTAGCAAAAACAAGTGGAGAAGGTCATGGAAGAGTACAAAGACATCTTCTCCTCACCCACAAGAGTACCTTTGCACTGTCAGTTCAATCATTCAATCGATCTGACCCATAGTGCACCTCTACCCATTGGGATAATGTACTATCACTCTCTTTAGGAAAACAAGGAAATCATGAAGCATATATAAGAGCTACTATGAAAAGGAAAAATCTAACCACGTTCCTCACCCTGTGGTATCCCAATTATACTCATGTAGAACAAGGATGGGACCTTAATACTCTACATTGATTATCGATGCCTCAACAAACACACATTCAGGAACAAGGTACCTAATTCCATGGATCTCACTTCTTAAAAAAGTCAAGGGGGAAAATTAATTCAACAAGATTGATTTAAAGTTTGTTTATCACCAAGTTCCAATAGAACCAGTGAATGTTTGGAAGACTGCTTTCAACTCCTAGGAGGGCCTTTTTCAGTGGTTTTTCATTCCCTTCAGTTTGATGAATTCCCCCATGACTTTAATAAGGTTGGTGGATGACATCTTGTGGCCTTTAACCAACTCGTTCATGGTTGTGTATCTTAACGATATCCTCATCTTAAACAACAGTTGTGAAGAGAACTTACAAAATATTCAGTAGGTCATGCATACTCTATGGAAGCATAAGTTATGTACTAACTTAGAAAAATTTCACTTTGGCATGGATAAGGTCTATTATAGGTTACATTATTGATGAAAAATATGTTCATGTGGATCCAACTAAAATCCCAGTCATTCATGATTGGTCGGCCCCAACAAGTCTCTAATAGCTTCATAGATTCTTAGTCCTTGATAATTTGCACGAAGGATTCATGTTTGGATTATCTCATATCACTTGGCCCTTAAGTCAAGTTGCCAAAGTGGCAGAAAAGAAAATAAAAATGGTAGAACTCACAATAGAAGGCATTCATTGTATTAAAACACCACCTTTTCTCTACACCAATCCTCACCTTGCTAGACCTACAACAACCATTTGAGATGGATACATATGCCTCTAACTATGCTATTGATGTAGTCCTCACTCAACAAGGCCATCCGATGGGTTAGCACAATGACACTCTCTGATACTATTTGGATATACTGCACCTATGATAAGGACATGTATTCCATCATTTAGGCTTGCTCAAAATGGAAATATTACTTATGGGGAAGGAGATGATCATCCACATAGATCACTGAGATCTTAAATTTATGTAGACATATGGTAACTTACATAATGATCACCATAAAAAATGGTCCACATATATGCTACAACTCCATTTGAACAATAATTAAAAGAAGGGTAGTACCAATAATGTTGCATATTTCCTCAGTTATCCTCTTGTTGTCGCATTGACCACTATTCTAAACTCGTATGGTAACGATACCTCTCGATGGCCACAAATATACAAAATGATCCCGAATTCACCACCACATACTACATGATGATGGAAGGCAATCAAGTCCTAGAATTACACCTCCGAAATACACTATTCTTCTACCTATGACACCTTTCTGTTTCTGCAAGTGAGCATGCCAAGTCAATTTTGGAGGTGAATTACAGTCGGCTAGCATGGCACTTTAGCATGGAGAACACAGTGGTAGTACTGCAAAAGTATTTTCATTTTCCAAAAATATAACAAGATTTTTACATATATATAAGGTCTCGCACTCCCTGTGTCATTACCAAGCCAATAATTAAGAAGCAACGCCTATACACCCCTCTTTCTACTGGTAGTCAACCTTTGGAATTCATCTCCATGGACTATATTTTTGGCCTTCCTTCTACCAAGAATCATAATGATTGTGTTATTGTGGCCATTTATATCATTTTAACATGGTTATCATTAGAGAAGTTTTGAGGTAACAAATGGGCATCAAAACAAAGATGTACAACCAAAAGCAACTTTATAACAAGAAATAGGATTCAAGATGATGATATCAACCATGCGAGATGATTCACCATTTTTGGAGTAAAAAGGTGAATGATTAAAAAAAAACTACTTTTTAAACTCATATTTTCAACTTATCTCCCAATGATTTAACTTCAATTCCAAGCAGGAGCACTCATTAGATGTAGAATTTAATTCTTCATCCAAGGAGTACCCATGTTGCATACTTTTGATGGACCCTGCTACATGAAAAATGAGAAATACATGAAAAACATTATTGCAATCATGTTGTTTTATGTATTTCTCAATTTTCATGTAGTGGGATCCATCAAAAGTATGCAACATGGCTACTCCTTGGATGAGGAATTAAACTATGCATTAATGATTACTCTTGCTCGAAATTTGAGTAAAGCCATAGGGACATAAGTTGAAAAAGTATCTTTTATTTTTTACCTCTAAAATTTAATGATGTAATCTAATCTTATATTACAATTTCCACTGTTATTGTATAATATTACTTAGGAGTCCCATTTTAGACCTCAAATTTCTGTAATGATTGGTTGCCTCCAACAAGAGTATCACAAAAAAATCAACTACTAAGCTCTTATCCAAATGGGTGTCGGTACATTTTGGGATCTTGTAGACCATTATATCAGATCGAGTTAGTAGGTTCCCAAGCACATTCTATTTAATCATTTGGTCATTGTTGGACATGAAGCTCACCAAGTCGACTACCTTCCACACCCATATTGTGGTCAAATATAGGCCTTCAATGGGGTGATTTTTCACATATGACACATGTACCACACTAAACATCCACAAGCATGGGATGATAGTCTCCCCTATGTTCAAACACTGTAATAAAGCTCTCCATACGTCAACTGGCCCTAAAACATTTTAGGTGAGCCTGGGATTTCAACCATTGTGTCCCATTGATGTTGAAATACCCCTTTAAACTACACAGGAAGAATATGGACATGTTCAATCCAAAATTTATGAAGCCACTAATTTTATCAAAAAAATTCAACACATATGCTAGTAGGTTCATGAAACCTTGCATAAAGCCAATACTAACTACAAACAATGTCATGTTCAACATTGGGTGCCACACAAGTTTCAAGTTAGAGACAAGGTTTTGTTGAATTTGTAGAAGCAACACCTCGCAGGGGCCCATCATAAGCTTTAGCCACTCCACTATGGGCCTTACACCATCACCAAGTTTGTGGGTGATCACAATTTTGATCTTAGTATACCCCATTACTTGGCTTGTACATAGTGTTCTATGTGGACCACCTTAGGTCATACTTTACACAATTTTTGGACTAATAAAAAATTTCCAAGAAATTGACATAGACATAGATGAAACCAAATTACATTGAACAAGCCATGAATTATTAGATTAGGTGTTCAAAGTAAGCTAGCTCCTACACCAAGGAAAGTGGCTCATCAAGGACCAAGTTCAACAGAAGTTTCGTCATCTCATGCAGGCACTCAACGCAATGGAGAGCATTTATTCCTAAGGGCAAGGAGGATTTATCTAGGTGGGTATTTATGGCCACCCACCTATTCCACTGGATCAAAATATGATTTTCCTATTTTAACATTCTTCTATTTTTGATAATTTTCGGGTCCTAAACTTCCAGATTTGTTTCAAGGCCCTAAACGATGTTTTTTTGGGAAACAAGAAAACAAAAGTATTTGACTTATGTGTTGTAGCAGTTGCAAGAACCTCCAAAATTTTGGCCTGCATCTAATTTCAGAGCCTTCCTTGGATTTTTTCTTGATGTTTGCAAGCACTTGAGCTCATCTTGTGAGCTTGTGTTGAGTCTTTGCACCCTCCTCACTTGATCGTTTATTGGACATATTTTAGCATGTTGGTCATAATGTCATGCTTGCATCCATGTTCTGGCTATCCGCAAGGTCCCTCTTTGTCTGTACAAGTTGTATTCACTTTGTAAACATCTTTCTCATTCACACATGAAGTTCTATGCACTGTCATACAAGTTTCTTCATGATCGTTCAATGATATATCACAAGTGTCACGCTTTTCGCTCGCATCATAGGTTAGTCACACTGAGTGCATGTTGTCTTGATGGTTTGAGGTGTCTTGTCATCAGGTCATGTTGAGTGTGTGCTCATAAGGTCATACATGTACGAAGTCAATCATTCACATACTTAGTCATTTTGTTGAAGCTATGTTGACCGAACCAACCCCAATAGCTAGACCTCTGCTAAGCTGCACTGCGCAGTTTCAGCCCTCAGTGAACATGTACTGATGCCTAGAATTGCACATAACTTGATGCTGCCACACAAGTTGTCTACACTATGTAATCCTGGAGTGGACCTAACTGATTGTCACCCAGAATAGTGCATAAGTTTCCCAGCAAGGCATCTCAATCTGGGTTGCTAGCAAGGAAATCAACCAAGTCTGTAGTTGGTCAATCAGAGAGTGACTGGGCAATGACCCCGGATCTCACTCCACCAGAACATTGTACAGAAGTTGCCAAGCATGCCCTCTTCTACTGACTGAAGAAATTATGTAGACATTTCCAAATAGACACCCGTTGCGTGTCACTGCATTGACCCTTAAAAATTGCCATTTTTCTCAGGGTGTCATGCTGTCAGCCGACCTGCTGCTCCTCCTAAAAACTTCACAGTTTTCATGAGCAGTCTCCCAGTTTCCCAACATCTCACTCAGCCTAGAAACTATGCAGGGATGTCCAGTAGGCCAGCCTCCCATCTTTGTGAAATTTTTCCCAGTAGCCTCCTGCAGCCCGTTGCTTGCCTCTTCAGTGAAACTACGCAGGATTCATTGATAGTCTCCCTCTACTCCCTGCACTGCCTCACTGGAAAAATTTCGTAGAACTTCCCTCTAGCTTAGCTAGATCCCGCTAATAGTCACTATTGATCCAGATTTCCCATCACAACCTTCTAGTGACGTCTGCGTAATTTTCATGGATAGTGAAAAGAGCCCACATCTCGACTTGAAATGTTCTCTGCATAGTTTCAGAGATTTGTCCTCTCTCTCGGTCACCTGCATATAAAAGTGAAAAATAATGCATCATGGTAGACTAGGATATTTTTGGATTTGATGTTGTCTCGTCATGAATGATTTCAAATATAGGTATATGGATGAGACATGGTGGGACGACGAACAAGATGAACAAGGAGCGCATGCACGGAGACGTTTTCATGAACACACGAACACATGTAGCATGCCAAGTATAAGCAATGGAGAGACATGCATGTGAAACATCAAGCGAAGACCAAGACCATCGAAGAATCCACACACCTTGCCATATGGGGGTGAAGCTATGATACACCAAGAGCACATCTATCACTAAGAAGCAATGCAACTCAACATGCACACCACCAACAACATGAACATATCAGCTTTGTTGTGTCAATTCATGTCATGAGTCATGTCAGCCACATCAATATTGTGGTCCATACTGTGGTAATCAATGTCATGTAACGTGGAAGTCCAAGAGACCCATATGTAAATTTGAAGATTCATGTAAGTCAAATAGTCATGAGGGAAGTCAAATAGTCAAAAGGGCTAATTTTAACCTTGTCTATAAATACCCCTCAATTGTACATGCAAAAGACTTTTCACCTTGCCTCCTCCCACATAGCCTTAAGAGTCTGTAGTCTTTTCTTTGAGGAGCAAGTAGTGGCTCCGATGCCCCGCTATCAGGGTTAGTGATGTATGGTGCACCGATGTGTCTTTGAACTTTTTCTTAATTCAAAAGCCTAATAATAGGCTAGCACAGTTTCACACCTGTATTGTATTTGTTTGTAAGACTATTCTTTTGACACTTGTAATGCATTTTTTTTTAACCTGTATTAAGATAGTTGAACTATTTCGATTCTTTTCATACATATGCTAATGAAAATATGTTGTATAAGTTGTTAACATTGTCTTTTCTTTGTGGGCTATCCCGACAGACACTTGATAGAACCATTCTCATAGACTTTTTATAACGACCGTCGCACTCGTGTGGACTATTCCACTAGGTGTTGTACATGTTATTCATTCATTTTGTGTTTGTGAATGCCGCATATTTGTCGACTACTCTGCTAGAAGTTGTGCATGTCCTATTGTGTTGTGTGTCTTTGACATTGTTGGGACTATTCCCTTTCGACTTGAGACTTGCTTCCACCCTCTCCCTCTATAGTGAAAGAACCTTGACACAAGTAACATCAAGCACTCACCAGGCATGAAGACCTCATTGTTTGAAGACAAAGTAGACCACTCTCATGTGTTGACAAGCAAGAGCTAAGGAAAACCTTTAAGATAATGTTAATCGGGCCATCATACCAGATGGGTCTCCTACACCAAATGGTGTGAGGTCTAGTTGGGACTTCATATCGGGGAGATCCCCTAAATGTTGGTGGGTTCAACATTGTCAATATTTCTGGCACTGGAAGGAAGGTTGCCAGTTGTTTATGGTTGAATTTCTTCTCACCCCCACTCATAAATCATCTGGTCAAGGTAGTAACTTGCACTCCCTCTCACCTAAGTGCAACTCTAAATTTGGTTACTCCTCACCTCCCAGACATGAACACAAAATTTCATATCAACACCTTTGCTTTGTTGGTCCCATCACCTGTCAGTTTGCAAAGGAAGTCAGACTAATCGTAGGAATACAACATCTTCCATATGCATCAAGGAAGCCAAAGACCACTCCCACAGGAATTGGTGCATCATTAGTGGAAGAGGCAGTTCTTGCCACACTCGAAGGTCTCGCAGAAGTTGTTTAGAATGAAGAGGAACCTTTAATCTTCCAATAGGGAGAACGAGGCACCCTTGTGATATTGAGCTGAGATTCTGGTATAGGAGGCGGAGTGGAAGGTAGCAGAGGAGGTAGACATGGAGGCGAACCAACAGACTTAGAGTCGAAACTGTCAGATTCTCAAGAAGAGGAGGAGGATGATGAAGAAGAAGACATGGATGACCAAAACTTGGAATGGATGACTTAGGGACCATTGGGTCTCCCAAGTGCTTTTCACGAGATTGCAATGTGTTCAGAGAGAATGCTCACAAAGTATGACCGTGATAGAGCAGTGAAGGTAGAAGATCACTTGGAAAACTTCTACCTAGAATTGCAGACACTCTAGGTACGGTATGATGCCGTTGCATCCAAGCTGTTCTCATGTAGCTTGGATGACCATGCAGCAGTGTGGTATCACAACCTTCCTATCAACTCCTTCCATAACTGGAGTATGGTCAAACACATGTTTCTGGAAAAATATGCTGATGACAAGACCCCAACTATTTTGCTCAAAGAGTTCGGTAGCCTAAAGATGGATGTGAAAGAAGAGGTAAAAGATTTCAATCAGAGTTTTTTGCACATATTGAACAAGTTTGTAGTGGACATGAAACCTCATGACTCCATCAATATCAACTACTACATGTCCACGCTGAGAAAAAAACATTACTATAAAACAAGCGAGCTATGAAAACAACATTACTAGAAAACTGCGAAGAGGCAATCATTATAGAGAAGGACCCACATGCGATTGGAGTCATCAAGGATGATGAACCAATGAAAGCATCTAGATATGCGAGCAAGAATCCCCAGGCTACAGCAAGCGAGAGTAAAGACAAGGAAGTAAATGACATTGAGACCCTTACTCATCTTGTTAAGAACTTGACAACAGAATTTTCCGAGCTCAAATAACAAATAGTTGACACATTTGTGAGCAATCAACCAGCCAGACAATAGAAAGGAAGCATGTCATCAGGCAACAACCACTTCCCGTCTAAAACTAAGTAGAGCTCCAGTTCAGTGTTCCAATTAGAACAATGCTTGAATAATGAATTTTCTCTTTCCATGAATATGGTCACCCAAAAGGGTCTTGTGCGGAATGGAAACGAGTTGCAGGATCAATATGCAACCGTGTACTATGCGTAGTGAGCAGTACATAGTGTCAGCTGAGAGACATAGGTGATGACGAAGATGATGCATCTGATGAAGAACCCAACACTAGGTAGGTAATCAATATGTATCAGTGCTCATAAGCAGCACAGAAGACAAACACCAAGAAGCAGCCCCAAAATCAAAATGGTCGATAAAATCTCAAAAGTCAAGGGGCTCCCCCTACATTCGAGGAAATGTGAGAAAAGCTTTAATTTTTTAGGAAGGTTAATCCACTAGCCATCCAAAAGTAGAAAACACAAAGAAAAATAGGGAAGACAACAGGGACAAGAGTATGTCCATGAGCAGCAAACTGCGGAACACTCTGTCGGATAGTACGAACACAAGTCTGAGCCTGAACATCTCAGAGAGTCTACCCTCTTTTGAATACGTCATTGTGCGAGACATGAGGAAAACTTGCGCAAACATCAGTTTGTTCAAGTTGTCTAAGATTCAGATTCAATGGGATATTATGTTGTGCGCAGTGGGTAAACATCTATAAACAACACATCCTCTACCAACAAGAGAGCAAGCACAACTCCTGGTTCACTCAAAAATGTGGTCAACGCACTCTGAATGGAAGGAGAAAACTCTATTTTCCGTCCATTCTTGCTTTCATTCGAAATATTTAACTTCAATGTTCACAACTATTTGGTTGATTCTAATGCTTTAGACAACGTCATGCCTCTCTCCATTGCCAAGAAGATCAATGCGCAATGGAGTAAGACATTTGTGTAGATCATCTAACTAGATCAGACATGCTTACTAGCCATTGGTGAACTTCAGGATGTGATCATCCGACTATCTCCTGACGGTCGAGTTCACTAGTGCATAAACATTGCTTTTGTGTGCATACCGGAAGCGTATGGATTAATACTCAACAGAGACTCATCTAGTAAGTTGAATGGATACTTTGCTAGAGACTGGTCACAATTGTGGCTTACGTATTAGGGAAAAAGCAATGAAATATGGGTGTTATCCGAGAGATACATGAGGAATAACATCACTCCCATCAATGGTGAGAAAGAACCTTTGGCCTTCGTAGATCTCATGTTCGATAACTGCCTCTTGGAAACAACACTGTGGTGTTATCTTGCATAACCAGCTCCAACCCCACCAAACATGAAATTTAGTATCCTTCCTTGCCCAACTAATGGAAATGAAACTTGTACAATGCATTGTAACACAAGTAGCAGTAGGAGTAGTAGTAGCAGTAGTAGAAGTAGTTAAAATGTGCTGAACGGTCCATGTATAGATGAGTTGTGGACCATGTACTTTGACAGATCAAAGACATAGGATAGCTCTCAAGCCAAGTGTGCCTTGATCAAAACAAGACACAGGAAACATTTGATCTTGAGCCGCTTGGAGTTCGAGTGCACAAAAAACATTGTTGAATATGAAGCACTTGTTTTGGGCTTGCAAAAAGGCATTAGCCTCAACGTTGTTGCACTCAAAGTGGTAGGTGATTTAGAAATAATGGTATGACATGTGTGTAACACCATACATTGTTTATCACCTCATCTAAAAAGTTACTAGCAAGACGTATGGCGACTGATCTCTAATTTCCAAGCATTTAATATCACTATTGTGCCAAGAACACATAATGCAACTTCCAATGCTTTACAAAACGCAACTTCTACAATGTCACCACTTAGGGATAGATTTACTGTTGAATATTGTATAAGCCTTCTATCCTTGATAACATAACTAACCTACATGTTTTTTATGATGATCAATAGATAATGCATTTCATGGCCAACTCTAATGTCTTCAAAGACGTAGCGATTGATGAAGACGAGCACAAATATTCTCTACAAGATGGGGCTGATGAGAAGAAAAGCAACCTCATCCCTAAGGGTGTGGTATCTTTTAAAAATATCTATGACTTGTAGAACTTATTTCAAGGGCCAAGGAACAACAAAACCCACATCTCCACCATGATGTAGAAACAGATAAACCTAGGAATGGAACAAGATTCAAAGTTTGTCAATCTTGGTACATGTTGCACACAACAGGAGCAACAAGCCTTTGTCTGCTTGTTCAAATAGTATTGGGATGTGTTCCCATGGACATATGATGATCTAAAAACATATGACATGTGAATAATCTAACATGACATTCCGATCAAGGAAGGGGTCAAGCCGTTTCACCAGAAGTTGAGGAAAGTACATCCATCACTTGAACCCATCATATATAAATAACTGATCAAGATGTTGGATTCATGGATCATATACAGAGTTTGTAATTCTACATGGGTTTCAAACCTTGTTCATGTATTAAGAAGTCCGGATAAAATTGCTTGTGCATTTATTTCCGAAAATTGAACCATCCCTGGGACAAAGACAATTACCCCATGTCGTCTGTGGAGCATATTTTACAGAAAGTATCTGGGGCAGAGATGTTTTCCTTACTTGGCAGGTTTTCATGATATAATCAGGTCCTCTTAGCAAAACCTGATCGACTCAAAAATACCTTCAGTACCAAGTGGGGTATGTTCGCATACAAACAAATGCCATTTGGGCTCATGAACACAAGCGCAACCTTTCAACGCGCCATGGACATAACCATTCAGAGACTCATCATACAACATGTAGTGGTGTACCTTGATGATGTGATTATGTTTTCAAGAAAATGGTTAGACCACATATGTCATCTAAAGAAAATATTTGAGCGATGCCGGAAATATGGGATTTCCTTGATTCCCAAAAAGAGTGAATTTGCAGTGTTTGAGGGTAACCTCCTTGGCCACATCATTGCCAGAAGTGGGATTAGGATTGATCTAGATAGAGCCCAGATCATTGCATAGATCCCTCACCCATGTAATAAGATAGAAATGCAATTCTTCTTAGGAAAGATAAAATTCCTCCGGAAGTTCATCTTGGACTATGAGCAGATAGTAAAACCAATGCAAGACATGATCAAGAAGGATGCAGTCTACAACTGGGGCAAGAGGGAAAATAACTTGTTCACATGTATCAAGCATGATAACAGAAGTGCCTGCACTTTACAACCCATATTTTGACAAATATTTATTGCTATACACCTTTGACTTCGAAAACTCACTTGCTACAGTACTCACTTAGAAGGATGAGCTGAATGATGAGCGTCTCATCTCCTTCATCATCACAACCATGTATTAACCCGAACTCAAATACCCCACCATTGAAAAATAAGCATATGCAATATACAAGGCAGTGAAATGCTTCAGACCCTACTTACTGAAGAACCATTGCATAGTCTATGTGCCTCACCTAACAGTCCACTCACTGCATGTACAACAATATCTGGGTGAACGACGTGTGAACTGGATGATAGGATTGAAAGAGTATGATATTGACATCAAGCCAATTCACACTATCAAGGTTCATGGTCTCTATAAAGACACATCTGAGGCAGTCCATGCCCAAGAGGAAGAAGAAGAACTCATTGGTTGGGAGTAGGAAATTGAAATGTATGATGTACATCGAGCACCACCCATTGCATATGGAAACGCTTGGTACAAAGATGTGTGCCAGTACCTTGAGCATGACACCATACCCTCTCACTTCTCCATGAAACAGAAGAGATCACTGTACCTCGAAGCTTTAGCCTATCATTTGGTGCACAAAGTGCTTTATAGAAAGCACAGTAATGAAATCTTGCTCAGGTGCATGAAGGCACATGATTAAGAGAAGGTCTTGAATGATCTACATGATGGACCAGCCTAGGGCCACTTCGCGAGAAATACAACTGCGCACAAAGTTATGTGAGTCAGTCTCTACCAGCCCACATTGTTCAAGGATGCACATGTCTATGCCTGCAAGTTCCAAGTCTGTCAGCGATGTTCTGGAAGAATGAGAAAGTCAACAGCCCCACTACACCCTATTGCAGTGACTGAACCATTCCATTAATGGGGCCTAGACATCATCGGCAAAATTTTCCCACATTCATCAAAACAAGATCACTACATCTTGACAAAAATTGATTACTTCATGTGGTGGATAGAAGCAGTTCTTCTCAAGCAATTGAATGACCAAGAAGTCATTATCTTCCTCCAACAGAGCATCATCTCATGATTTGGTGTTCCCAGAAGTGGTCTCACAGAATCCATGAACAACAACCTTATTCACATAATCAAGAAGACCATTTACTCTGAGCGGCATAACTGGCACTCTGCCTTGACGAATGCCTTATGGGCCTACCGCGTAACACCCAAACCCTCTCTCAATACTTCTCCATACTTCCTGGTTTATGTTAAAGAAGCCATCCTACTGCCAAACCTCTACTTGCGTGTGCACCAATTGTCTGAAGAATCCCAAGGCAAGACTTGTCTGCTAGTTTAGTGTAGAATGGATACAATTCACAAGTTTTAGGAAGAAAGGATGAAAGCGAAAGAAAAATTTACACTCCACCAAAATCGTATCAAGATATGGTTCGACAAGAAGTCTGCAGGGAATGTTGACTTCGATGTTGGTAACTTAGTCTTGAAATGGGACAAACCCCATGAAGACAAAGGAAAACATACGAAGTTCCAGTCTCTGTGGATTGGTACGTACATTGTCCATGAGAAACTTGGCCCACACACATACCATCTGCAATCACTTAATGGGAGGATTGACAACCTTCCTGTCAATAACCAAGATCTCAAACATTACTTTCAGTAAGTCGGGGTCATGCCCCACGCCATGTACATAGGTTGTTTACTGATTGTTGTTTTTTTCCACTTTTCTTACTATTTTTGTTTTTCTTTTTGTTTGCTTAGTGTCATGCTATTTTTGGTTTTGTAAAGAGTTGTTGCCCTTTACCGAGTTCTTTCTCCTGAATGAGTATGTGGGTGAGATCCAAAGCGTCTTGTGACATTGTAACTCTTGGGCAGTCCTGCATCCACCTTCATTGTGCTTGGTTATAACCTTCGGTCGATGAATTCTTGACAGAAAATATGAGCTATCTTTAAGGGAAGCTTGGGTCCAACCATGATTTCCCATCTCAGCCGCCCAGTGACCTCTGCGTGATTTTCATGGTTAGTTCCTAGAGCCCACATCCCGCTTGAAATGTGCTCTGCATAGTTTTAGAGCCTTGTCCTCTCTCTCAATCACCCGCATCTGAAAAGAAAAAGACAATGCATCATGGTAGACTAGGAGATTTCTGGATTTTATGTCATCTCGTCATGACTAGTTGCAGATACAGGTACATGGATAAGACATGGTGCAATGATGAACGAGATGAAAAAGGAGTGCATGCAAGGAGACTTGTTTGCGAATGGACGAACACATGGAGCATGCCAAGTATAAGAAATGGAGAGATGTGTACGTTAAACATCAAGCGAGCACCAAGACCATCAAAGACTCTACATGCCTTGCCATGAGGAGGTGAAGCTATGATACACCAAGAGCACATCCATCACTCAAGAGCACTCTAACTTGACATGCACACCAACAGTAGCATGAACATACCAGCTCTATCGTGTCAAGTCATGTCATGAGTCATCTTGACCACATCACTAGTATGGGCCATATTGTTGTAACCAATGTCATGTAATGTGGAAGTCTAAGAGACCCACATGTAAATCTGAAGAGTCATGTAAAGTTGAAGAGTCATGTAAGTCAAAAAGTCATGAGGGAAGTCAAACAGTTACAAGGGCCAGTTTTACCCTTGGCTATAAATATCGCTCACTTGTACATGAAAAAGACCTTTCACCTTGGCTACTCCCACATAGCCTTGAAGGTTTGTAGTATTTTCTTTAAGGAGTGATAAGTGGCTCCAAACACCGCTATTGGGGTTAGTGATGTATCGTGTACCGATGTGTCTGGGAATTTTTGCTTAATTCAAAAGCCTGATAACAGGCCAACACATTTTCACACATGTATTATATTTGTTTGTAAGATTATTCTTTGGACACTTGTAATCATGTTGCTTTAACCTATATTAAGATAGTTGAACAATTTCAGCTATTCTAATACATATGATAACGAACATTTGTTTTGTAATTTGTTGATGTTGTCTCACCCGGGTGGGCTATCCCACTAGACACTTGACAAAACCATTCTCATAAACTTGTTGTAACGATCGTCACACTTGTGTGGCCTATTATACTTGGTGTTGTACGTGTTATTCATTCACTATCTGTTTTTGACTACCACATTTGTGTGGACTACTCCACAGGAAGTTGTGCATGTCCTGTTGTGTTGTAGGTCTCTGATAGAGTTGACTATTCCATTTCAACTTGAGACTCACTTCCACCCCCTCCCTCTGTGGTGAAAGAACCTTGACACAACTAACACTAAGCACTCATCAAGTGCACGAACCTCAATGTTCAAAGACAATGCAGACCATTCTCATGTGCTGACAAGCAAGAGATAAGGAAAACATTTAAGACAATTGCAATCGGGCCATCATACCAGATGGAAATCCTACTCCAAATAGTGTGATGTCTAGTTGGGACTTCATACCGGGGAGATCCCCTGAATGTTAACGGGTCCAAACTGTGAACATTATGTTTGTAGTATATTTTTTTTCTCCTTGTATATACATTTATAATGGGTTATTGTGCATGCCAAAATGAAGATCGTATGTGAAAGTTACAACCCTAAGAAGTTTACATTCCAACTTACCCCATTGGGGCCCATAAGCCTTTGGTGCTTCATCTCCTAGTATTATGGTTTTGGATGTTGAGGGTTTCTCATTGTTTCTGCATGATAAATTGTCCTTTTAGCCTCATTGTAACACATTTCAAGAAGGCGATTAGCCATCACGACTCTTCTCATAGATAAACTACCACCACTTGAGCTAGTTTGCTTTCATTCTACATGTAAACAATTTCAACATTTGCTTTTTATTAATTTAATTTTAGTTTCACTATATCTATGCGTCTCTATTTTAAATCTATATTTCATTTCATTCCTTCATAAATATGGATCATACTATATTTTCAAAAGCTACATAGGCTTCTTTGAAGTTTGGATGACGTTTATACATGTCTTTCAAATCATTAGACCCTAAAACATTCACTTGAAATTCATTGTTGTGTCACTCAACAACCCCCATTATGATTACATAAGTTAATTTAGCCAATAATGGGGATCCTTTTTAATTTTTAATTTAGAGTCTTTTTAGCAATTAAATAAGACAAAATATTTCTAAAAAACCAAAAATTATGTCATCTGAACCTAAGTCTTAAGTCTAGTGGCATTAAAAATGATTTAAACGAAAAATTGTATAGACCTTTCACATATCACATCTCACTAATCACAATAGGTCAAAACATCATACCAAGGAAAAGAGTGATGCGACTTCCCTAGCCTTAATGAATTAACAAAAAGTCTTTCATAACTTTAATTAAAGAAAAATTCTCTGTGCATACAAATGTCAGACCTGGTCCTGCCAACAAGCCATGTCATCATCCCAATACTTATATTGCAGGAGGAATATCGGTGTTCCTTGCTGTTGAAACAACCTCGACCTTCCAAAAAAGCTCTTCTCTGATATCATGAAATACTCCATCACAGTTTCATCATCGTGATACTAATATCACATTGAAAAATTCAAATCATGCCTTGCCTTAAGAACTTCTGATGTGATAAACCCTGCCATAAGCCTTTTGCCACATATTTTAATGATTATTCAAAGATATGCATCACATAGAAACTTACGATGCGAAAAACCCAATGAAGCGTTGACCTGTATTGTAAACCATGTGAACACACATTTTCTATTTATGATAAGTTATAACGATATTTACAATTCTTGATAATTTAAATGATTTGATTATTATAATTTAGTGCTTCATTATTTTTCATTAATCATCAATTTTGATACTATTTGGTCATTCTAGCCATAAGTTTCGAGCTCTAAGTGTTTTCTCCTCATTCTCTAAGTTCTCTCTTCAGCGCGTTTATCCCAATAAGATGAACTTGGGTGAAATGTCAAGAGCTACTAAGAAAACCCAGAAACTTGTGGTGCCACCACAGTCAGCTCCTCCTACTCTAGAAGTAACTGAGGTTACCCCATTATTCGCCAATACCACATGCACTACAGATTCAGGAAATTCTTCTTTGGAAGCCATATATAGATTGCTTGAAGAGGAAGAACCTAGAGTGGTTACAAGACAAGTCATAGTGGATGGCTCAACATCAACTTTTTAAACTGCTTAGGTAGATATTGCTAATTCTCATGTCCATCGAATTGCTGCTCAGCCCAAGATTCTACAATACACTGATTTGGTCAAATGGGTCATCGACGAGGTGGACGTTGCGGATAGAACCTTCCTAACCTTGAGGAAATAGACCCTAATTGGGTCATTCAGAGTTGAGGACTTGAGAAAGATGTACCATCTAGCATAGTCGCAAAATATATATAATGCGCAATTTCTTTATAAGTTCACAGTTGAAAACACAGTTCGATCAGAGCCAATAAGGCAGTGGACACACGATCTGAGCAAACAAAAGCATGAAGACAATGGGTTTGTATTATATAGCTCCCCTTTCTAGTCCTCATTGCCAAGTTGCTACTATGTTATGTAGACTGTTTGGATATTCTAATACACAAAAATTTATGGTTGAATGGGTTTCCCTGATTGAAGCTGCCTCGGATGCCTATATTATGGATTGTGCCACTATCTTGTCAAATAATTTAGCTTCCCATATCCTTGCCTACAAAATAAAGCACAATATTTCCACTAGGACTGTGCACCCTTTCCATATTAGTGCATACATCATGGATGAAATTTGTTTTACCTCTAATTTTCCATCCATGGGATGGAAATGGCCCCTAGGAGACCCTACCCCTATCCAAATCTATCACAATATCTTCTAGAAGTCCAATTTCCAACCCCATTTTTGCAAAATCTGTCACAGAGTAATGTTTCCTTTATATCAAGATATTTTTAATGAAAACCCTTAGATTTTCCATAGAAGATCATGATGACCTTACAACTATAGGTAAATGGTTTCATGAGGAATCTTTCACCTATGTTAGGATTTTTGGTAACCTAGTTGCCCCACATGTTCTCATCCTTTATGTACCTAACAAGATTTTAGCCCCAGTGGTTGCCTATCAAACCATGGGCAATGGCCTAGCTAAATCCCTCAAAGAAGCCAAGAATTCCATCTGGCCATCACTCTTTGTTCATTGTGGAGTATATACTTTGGAAAATTTAAGACATGCAGAGCTTGAGATTGAACACATACTATGCTTAAACTTTCCCACTATCCCACCTCGGCAATATGACCCAAGAAAATGGCTCAAAGTTTCACCGCTCAGGTCAAAGTTAGATAGTTCCAACATGAACCTAATGTTTTTGATGACTTATATGAAACCACCTGAGACTATGAACATGTGGAAAAGTTAACCAAGGCTCGCCTAAATCCAAAGTAATTAAATAAATTCAAGGAATACATAAGTAAAATGTTGGCGAACCTCCCTCTCAATGTATTAAAGATTTTGCAACCAGCCATATAGCAGGAATAGGTTTCTGCCCAATTTTCAAAGGATTCTAAGGCCAATCAAGAAAACAAAAGAAAGCACAACATCAGCGTGACACACTTATGAATTGTAGTCTATGAGTGATTTGGATAAAGTATGGAAACAATTTGACCAAATGATCAATATAGGATCGTGGGAGGCACACATTTCAAATCCAAAAGAAACACTTAATACCCTTGAGATCACTAAGATGATCCTTCTCACTATTGGGTCTTCAGATAAATATGTCAACCCTCATGACATGGAAGTCATCACTGTTCACCCTACATCTGAAGTTTTTCTTAGAATGGAAGAAATACCTCCTCTTGATATATTTTACAGTGTGAAACACAAGGCTGTTATGAGTAGACGGAGGAAGAGAAATAAAGTTGAGCAATCCCAGGCACTATTTCCTAGAGATATACCACTCTATGTTGTGTGTAAAGATCCACAAACAAAACCTTATGATGATCTAACCAAGTTATCATAGTTTGGAGGAGCATATGCTACAATCACTATAGATAAGGCCTAAAAAATACAACAATTGATCAAAGAAAAGGATGACAAAATCCTATAATTAGAACATGCATTACTTAATGACAAACAAAGTATTGATGAAGGATAGAAGGAAAAGGTAAACCAATTACATAAAATCTTTGATGAGATAAAGCTTCAGCATGATGCTGACATAAAAATAAAAAATGATCACAACAACTCCAAATTAGAATTGATCAATTGAAAGGTAATCCAAAACTTGAAGATTTCAAAAAATAAGTAGGAGAACTTAACACTCACCTTGCTCAGTAACAGGTGCTCTTTTGCCAGAAATTAACAATAGTCAATGATCTATGTCAAACAAGTGATTCATTGATGAATCAATTGTCTGATATAAGGACATACTTTGATGACATTGAAGAGAAATATTATGATTATATTAAATGGCAGGATAAAGAAGATGGAATAACGACAAATCCTCCAAGGATTGAGGATTCACAAAAAGAAATCCTTTTTAGGGACTGGGATATGAAACTAAAGCAAGTTGAAGGATCCATTTTTAGTGCAAGGGAGATCACATGCAACCTTATTGAAACCATCTACGATAATCTTTTTGGTGCTAACCTAATTTGAGAATGCCCAGTTGATGCTTTGCCGGATGTTAAGACATTGATGAAATATAGTAGGATTGGTCCAAGACAAAGGAAGATAACATTAAAAAGTTATTGAAGTTAAATCTAGATCATTATTGGAAATACTTGGTCAAACTGCATAACCAATGGCTAATATTACGGTGCCTAGCCAATACCACTTCTCATATGATCCTAGTGCTCTCTGATGTTGTGTATGCAAGACAGATGTGCCTAAAGCCAACTCATCCTCCTAAATTGAAGCCCATGGTGGATATCTATGAACTCAGGTAGCAAACGGGAGGCCAACAAGCTTCTCATTCCTAATGAATTGTTGACACAGACTCTATTTTGGTCCTTTTGATTTTATTTTAAGGATGGTTTGTGTAAACCTCCTCAACATTTCATGTATTTTCTATTATTACAATTCGATTTCTAAGTTATAAATACCTTTTCATGTCTTTTAGAAAAGGTTTCTGAATTTTTGTAAAGAAGACTTAAGAAAGTTGCACCACTGTACTTTTTCAATCATCTTAATAGAAAATTTTACCCAAGATTGTTTTTCTCATGAGTAGAGCACTGATATATCAAGTAATTCTATATCTATCTTATTTTTGTGTTTATATCTTATTAATAGTCATATTTTCTAAACTGTTTTTCTATATATGAGCTTTGAATACAGTTAAACACTTATTCACTATTGAAAGTGTGAAATTGTTATCTTTGAATGTATGTGGAAAACAACAAGATATTTTATACGTTATGCTTTAACAATTAATTTGATTAACTATTTAATCAAATTAATTATCTTACTTGTATTTACTTAGTGAAATGTTGGATGATCTACATTATCTTTCATATTAGAGAATATTTAGAATTGCATATATAAAGACAAGTTAAGTCCCGAGATATAGATAGTTAGACATATATACTTCTTTCATTTATATTCATCACCTATATTTCACTTTCTTTATACCTCACATTCCACTATATATTTTTAAAATAAAACTGGTCCCATTATCCCCAGTCGGAGCCACTATACCAAACAAAAAAGGAACATTTTTCAAGTTCCCGACTGGGTGGTTATCCTTGATGTTGAGGCGGGAACATTTTGAGCCTTCAGAATTTTTGGCACTAGAAGGAGGGCCTTGACTATGAATGGCAACAAGGTTTGATCCCAAATCAAAAGGCCATCAAAAGAGTCATTCCCCCTCAAGATCTCCTCCAACTTCGAAAACACATTCCAAATCTCGTACTCCTAGACCAGAAGTTATGAAAACAACCACAAAATCTCCTAGCACACTCCCTAAGTCAGTTGATCAACATCCATTTCAAGAGATACCTAAATTTTAGAGTTTAATTCATAAATTAGAAGGAATTTCTATTCTGAAAGAAAAGCCACAATAATCTGAATTATCTGAAGGTAGTTTTTCATCATATTTTCAAGCTACTCATATTTTAACTTGATATCAAAGTGAGAAGCTTGGTGTTACTCCATTTGAGTTTCCCTTACCTTCCCAATGAAGAAAGATCAAAAAAATCTGAATCATGATCATTCACTAGTGAGATTTTATCTTCTTCTCCACCAAAAACACCTTCATTTCACCCCTCATCATCAACTTACTTTCCTTCGATCAATCCTTCCACTTATACCCCTCATTCCAAATCAATCAGTGCTAGTTCAACCAGCACTTGCACAGGGGCTACTTCTTCTTCCACACAGTCAAACTTTTCTAGTATTACAACTCCTTCTACTCCTGTTCCCATAATGGCAAGAAGACAACAAAACCCACCGGAAAATAGACTATGGACCAATATTGAAGTTGTTCAAATGGTAGCACCTCCCCATCCCCAACCTAGGCATCCTGAAAAATGGTTACCAAAATGTAATCTTGATGATGGACTACCTGTTGAAGAACATCTCCATAATTTTATGCTATCCATTAATCTTAATGGAGTGGTTGAAGAAGATTGTGTAGTTAGATTATTTCCCTATACCTTTGAAGGATTTGCAAGTTCATGGTATTTTTCATTACCACCAAGATCTATCACCAACTAGGATACTTTTGAAGAACAATTCTTGATTAATTTTGGTGATGATCGCACAATTGCCACTGTAATTAATGATCTATCCAATCTTTATTGACATGGCTAATAAATCTACTTTAGTGGACAACATGAAAGAATCCCTATCTATGGAAAAAAGGATACTAGCATTGAAAAAGAAAACTTCTTAAGAAGAAAGAAAGGCTAAGAACGTTACCTTCAAAGAGAAATCAAAGAAGAAAACTCCCAAAGATCCTTTTCATCTAGAAGGATTACAAAAGGTCCTTAAATCCATGTTGAATGAAATGGTAGAAATTAAAAAGTAGGTATTTGAGTCTTCTAATAAACCTTTCAGACCTTTTAGGAAATCCTAGACATCAAACTCTTAGCCTCCTAATGTCATATCAAAGGTTGAACCTGATCATGACGAAGATGAGGAAGAAGTAGCATTATTCGCCGATGATTCTCAGTAGGAAGAATCAATTGAATTTCATGGATTGTGGGATTTTATTCTTCGTACTTCAGATAATGAAGAAGAACATGAAGCTTTTCCAGTTATCACACAGAGTAAGGGTCCTATAGATTCATCGCAGTCAACCCAGATGAAGAAATATTCTACTCCTACTACCAAGGACAAAGGTACAGCTGAACAATCTCCTTCTACATCTTTTGATTTAATTCCATATTCTTCAAATTCTCCATCTACATCTAAAATTATGGTTTTTTCTGACACCATAGAAAATAATATAGTGGAGGATATGAAGAAGGTCAAGGCTAATATTCCTTATATGAAGTAAGAAAACTTAAGCAACAACATAAATTTTTACTTAAAGAATTGAATGCAGCCCCTGCATCTCCTCTACCTACTACTGTCACTTCTAAATCTTCTAAAGGAAAATGAAAACCTCCCAATGATTCTTCGGACAAAATTGAACCCACCGATGCCCTCCTAATTGGAGATAGGTCAAATTATCATACTCCCCCTTTTCTTTTGACCTTTAATATATTCAATAATAATGTGTACAATTGCTTAGTATACTTCGAGGCATCTTCAAATATAATGCCTTATTCATTTTTTCGTAAACTGGACATTTCACCCCAAAATTTTATTGTTCATATTGTTCAACTCGATAGAACCAAATTCAAAGTGTTAGGAGAAATAAATTATGTTTTCATAAGACTTTCTTCCAATGCTAAAGTTTGTCAAATCATTGATGTACTTGTTGTTGATATTCTTGACTTTTATGGTTTAAGTCTAAGCAGAGATTGGTCAGAAAAGTTACATGGTTATTTCTCTACAAACTAGTCTCATATGTGGCTTGCTTACAATGGTAAGCCCAATCAAATTTGCATCGACTGAGAAAATCACATGAAATATTTAGTAACTAACTTAGATGAGAAGAATGAACCGATGGTCTTTACCAATAACATTCTCGGGAACTACTATTCAGAGTCATTCTTGGGTAGTTTCAATGCATAAGAATATCCTTTCTTAACTGATTCTATCACCTCTCAAATTGAAATTTTTTCACATGTAGACTCATCCATATGTGTAAATATTGTAGATAAACCAATAGTTAAATCTTTTTTTTGGACTTTATAGTTTGATGGTTCTAGATCCAATGATGGTGCTGGAGCGGGATGTATTTTAATAAATCCCAAAGGAGGAAAAACAATGATAGCATGCAGATTGGAGTTTGAATGCAATAATAATATTGTTGAATATAAATTTCTGGTTCAGGGTTTGTACAAAGTGATAAATCTTAATGTCAAATACCTTCAAGTGTTTGGAGACTCTAAAATTGTTCTTAAAGAGGTGAGAAACACCATCCATTGTGTCTCAAGTCACTTAAAACATTATCAATCTCTCATTCATACTTTCACTTCTCATTTTCTAGCATTTAATATTTCTCCTATCCCAGGACTTCAAAATGCTAGTGTCGATATGCTAGCTAATGTCACATCCAAGCTCATTCCTCCTGAGGATTATAGTGCATATAGGTTTTCCATTGAATTTATTTTTTGCCCTTGAATTCCAGACAATGTTACTAATTGGCGTGTGTTCAATGATGACAAAGAAATTTTAAGTTTCTTAACATCATAAGGGTCATATATCGATCAGATAATCGATGAAGATGAACATGATAAACATATGAAGCAATCGATAGAGGAAAATTCTCTACCTAAGTCTGTGGCTAAGCTTGATTATTTGTATGACTTGAAATACAGATTTAAAAAGGTTGCTAACTACAAACTACAAAGTTCAACTTTGAGGTTTGAATTAGTAAACCTTGGATTTGATCTGAAACCTCAAAACAATAATTTAGGCTCAAGACTTTCATTAGATGAGAGGTTGGCCTTTATTCATCTATTGAAGTAATATAAAAATGTTTTCGCTTAGAATTGTGATGGTTTCAGGATTTATGATACCTCCTTCATTCAGCATTCTATCCCAATGGTACCTGAGGTTAAACATGTTTAGCAAAAGCTAAGAAATATTCATTTGAATCTAGAAAATAAAATCTGAAGCGAACTAAACAAACTCCTTAAATCCAGAATCATTTTTCCAGTTAGGAATTCTAAACGGGTTTCAAATTTGGTACCTATCAGGGAAACGAATGGCGATATTCACATTTCCATTGAGTTTAGAAATTTAAATAAAGTATGTGAGAAATACAATTTCCCACTTCCACCCATGAGACAAATCTTATAGTTAGTAGTTGGCTCTGAACTTATGTCCTTCCTAGATGGATTTTCAGGGTATAACCAAATCCTTGTACATCCAGATGACAAGCTGAAAACTACTTTTAGAACTAAATGGGGAATTTATGCATTTCAAAAAATGCCTTTTGGACTAATAAATGCAGGAGAAACCTTTCAACGAGCTATGAAAATTTCCTTTAGAGGTCTGATAAATAAAAATGTTATTATTTACTTGAATGATATTTCTATACATTCCAAGAAAAGGAACAATCATTATCGTGATTTAAAACAGATTCTTTAAAGGTGTATTACATACGAAATCTCCTTAAATCCCAAGAAGTTGTACCTTTCTCTTAGTGAAGGAAAACTTCTAGGATTTATTGTATCTAAGGAAGGAATTTGCATAGATATTGATAGAATCAAGGCAATTTCTGAGATCCTTTTGCCTCATAACAAAAAATCAATGTAATATTTCCTAGGACAGATTAATTTTGTTAAAAGATTTGTTGCAAATTTTTCTCAAATTATTTTGCCTCTACAAGCTATGGTCAAGAAAATTTTATTTTTTAAATGGTGACATGATTAAAGGGAATACTTCCATTCAATCAAACAAGCCATTATCGATGCTACCTCTTTGATAACTCCCAATTTTTCTTATCCGTTTTTTGTATACCTTTGCTTTCGAGTTATCCTATGTTGCAGTTCTAACACATATCAATGATCAAAACATAGAGGCACCTACCTCTTTCTTTAGCTTGAACTTATAGGGAGAAAAACTCAATTATTCATAAGTGGAGAAACAAGCCTTTGTGGTCTTCAAGTTTATAAAACATTTTATACATTTTCTTTTGAAAACTCATACTAAAGTAATTGTCCCATTTCCAACAGTAAGAAAATTGCTTGTTCAAAAATAGTTGGGAGTAAAAAGGGCAAATTGGGTCACCGCTCTGCATTAATATGAAATTGAACTTAAGCCTGCTAAAATTGTTAGAGGTCAATTTTTTTGCAACTAATTACTGGGGCTTCTAACATATCATCTAATGAAGACTCAGGCAACACAATTCAGATATTTGATGTATGCCTTACTGATACTGAATCTCAATACATTGATCTCGTTTTTTTATCTAAATAATGGTTTTTCTCCACCTCAACTCAATTACAAGAGTAAAAAGGCTTTAAGGTTGAAATACAATCAATATTAACTCATTCATAATGTGTTATTTAGAAAAAAATACAATTCAATTTTATTAAGATGGTTAGAAAAATATGAAGCAGAAAGAATTTTGCAGGAATTACATGATGGACCAACTGGTGGACACTTTGGAGGAGACACCACTCCTCATAAAATCATGCATGCTGGATACTACTGGGTAACTATTTTCAAGGATACACATGCCTCCGTGAGAAAATGTAAAATTTGCCAAACTGTTGCAAGAAGATAGAGAAAACTGGCCTTACCTCTTCAACGAGTCAACATTGAAACCCCCTTTGAACAATTGGGATTGGATATAATTGGTGAGACTGTTCCTCATTACTATGAGCAACATAATTTCATCCTTACTATTACATAATCTTTCACATAATGGGTAGAAGTGCTACCACTTAAGGTAGCAAACTCTAACACTATTACTGAATTCATTGATCATCATATTATCACCAGGTTTGGTTTACTTAATGCGCTAATTTTTGATAATGCATCTTACTTTTCAGGAAATATCATGACTAATTTTCCTTTAAAATGAGGATTTAAACTTAAATACTCTACTAACTACTATCCTCAAGGAGATGGTTTAGCAGAAGGAACAAATAAAAACCTCATTAGAATTATTAAACGAATTATTAATAAAAGCCAAAAGAATTGGCATAAATCCTTGATTTTTTCTCTATGGGTTGATATAATAACTAAGAAGGCCTCCATAGGTACTTCTCCTTTTAATCTAGTATATGGGAAAGAGGCTATAATTCCTTTGAATCTAGTCCTCCCCTCATCAGCCTTGGTACAATTTATCGAAGAAAAACCTTTTTCTTCTTTGAAATTAAGAATATCACAAATACTTAAATTAGAAGAGGAAAGGGGAAAAGCCAAACAAATACATGCCTACCATCAACAACTAGTAAAATCTTCCTTTGATGTAAGCTCAGTCGATAAGATATTTTTTGAAGTTGGAGACTTAGTCCTGAAATGGGACAAGGCACATGAAGAGAAAGGAAAACATACTAAATTTCAAAAATTGTGGCTTGGACCATTTCATGTCATTGAGAAATTAGGCCCATCAACTCTTATTTTACAAGATTCACAAGGAAAGATGGATGCTCTTCCTATTAATGGGCTAATTCTCAAAAAATTCTTTTCTTAAAGGAACAATTGTTCTTATGTAAATATGTAAATATTCATATGTACATACCTGTGTCTTTTAGCATAAATAATTTTAGGTAACATATAATTGGCTTTCTATCATTATCTCTAATCTTTTTTTTATTTTTGACTTTTCAAAGTATAAGATTTTCAGGAAATAATTACAAAATTGAAAATTGGTTAATTATTATAAAACTCTGAAATCTTTTATGCATTAAAATTGTAGCCTCTTTAGACCTAAAAACTTGTAAAATCTTTGATCTAGTTATCAGTTAGGAAAGGTTTTCTTTATAAAGTAAAGATTGTTCGTAGCTTTAGCACCCTAAAATTTGATTTTCATCCATCCCTCTTAAGGAGTAAATGGACCTCCCCATCCATTAATCATATATTTTTAGAGTGTAATTCAAAAATATAAGAAATTTAGAAGATAAGAGGTCTCATGACGAGCCTACTTACCATGATCATGGGAAAATAATAGATTGACAGTATCATTATTGCCTACCAAACTAGGATAATGGCTTATGGTTATATAACCATAAGACAAGGAGTCTCATCACGAGCTAGCTTGTTCAACTTTATTACAACCTGTGAATGGAATGGTCATCATCTGGTCACCAAACTAGGACAATGGCTTTTAAGCATCTTCAAAGAAAAATAATTTTTTTAACACATTACCTCTAAATATTACAACTATAAGTGGATGAGATGCTTGTTCATTATTGGTTAAAAGGTAACCCTATCGAGGCTATGGACACATGCTGGCAACAATGGCTCTACCTGTGACAAATCAAAATCATGTAAAAAGCTAAGCTTCAATAGCCCCCTACTTTATCTTTCTAATGATTAATGATTGATTCACATAGTGAAGATTTTCATCTATAAAAGGTTGCAAGTAAGTTACAATGGAATGATTTTTTTTATTCAGAGTAATCTTATTCAACTAATATTTCAAGATAGTTTTTCTTTCCTAATTGCTTTTTCTTTTGATTAAGTTTAAATTTCATAATATATATTTTTTCAAAGATAACTGGTTCTACCAGTGAATCACCAATTATTATGTCACTTAAAAACCCCCATTATCATTAGATAAGTTAACTTAGCCAATAATGGGGACCCTTTTTAACTTTTAATTTAGAGTCTTTTTAGCGATTAAATAAGACAAAATATTCCTAAAAACCCAAAAATTATGTCATCCAAAACTAGGTCTTAAGTCTAGTGGCATTAAAACTGAATTAAGCGAAAATTTGTATAGACCTTTCGCATATCACATCTCGCTAATCGCAATAGGTCAAAACATCCTACCAAGGTAAAGCATGATGCGACTTCCCTAGTAATGAATTAACGGAAAGTCTTTCATAACTTTAATAAAGAAAAACCCTCTGCACATACAAATCATACCTGGTCTCGCCAACAAGCCACCTCGTCATCGCAATAATTATATCATAAGAGAAATATCGACATTGCTTGTTGTTGAAACAACCCCAACCTTCCAATAGATATCTTCTCCGATATCACAAAATAATCCATCACAATTTCCTCATTACGATACTAATATCTCATCGCAAAATTCAAACCATGGCTTGCCTTGAGAACTTTTGATGCGATAAATCCTACCATAAGCCTTTCGTCGCATATTTTAATGATTATTCAATCGCATATCGGCAAAGGGTTAATCTCACAGATTGAATTATATGCATCACAAAGAAACTTGTGATGGGAAAAACCCGATGAAGCACTGACCTGTATCGCAAACCATGTGAACGCACGTTTTCCATTTATGATCAGTTATAATTGTGTTTATATTCTCAATAATGTAAATGATTTGGTCATTATTATTTAGTACTTTATGATTTTGCATTAATCGTCAATTTTGATACTATTTGGTCATTCTTGCCATAAGTTTCGAGCTCTAAGTGTTTCCTCCTCATTCTCGGCATTGTCTCTTCCATAAGCTAGTCCTGATAAGTAGGACCCGTGTGAAATGTCAAGAGCTACTAAGAGAAAAAAGAAACTTGTGGTGCCGCCAGTTCTAACTCCTCCTACTCCAGAAGTAACCGAGATGCCCCCATTATTCTCTGATACCACAAGCACTACAGATTTAGGAAATTCTTCCTAGGAAGCCATATACAAACAGTTTGAAGAGGAATAACCTAGAGTGGTTACAAGACAAGTCGCAGTGGATGACTCAATGTTAACTTCAAAAACTACTTGGGAAGACATTGTTAATTCTCACCTCCATTGAATTGTTGCTCTTCCCAAGATTCTACCCTACACTAATTTGGCCAAATGGGTCATCGATGAGGTAGACATTGCAGATAGGAACTTCCTAACCTTGAGGAAACAGATGCTAATTTGGTCATTCAGAGTTGAGAACTTGAGAAATATGTACCATCTACCAGAGCCGCAAAGGATATATAATGTGTAGTTTCTTCAGAAGTTCACAATAAAACACATAGTTCAATCAGAGCCAATAAGGCAGTGGAGGCACGATCCAAGCAAACATAATCATGAAGACAAGGGTATTTATTCTATAGCTTCCCTTTCTAGTCCTCATTGCTAAGGTGTTTCTATGTCATGTAGAATGTTTAGATATCCCAATACACAAAAATGTATGGCTGAACGGGTTCCCCTGATTGAAGCTACCTCAGATGCCTATATTATGGATTAGGCCACTATCTTATCAAATAATTTATCTTCCGATATCCTATCCTACAGAAGCAAGCACAATATTTCCACTTGGACTGTGCCCCCTTTATATATGAGTGCATACATCACGGATGTAGTTTTTTTTACCTGTAATTTTCCATCCATGGGATGGAAATGGACCCTAGAAGACCCTAACCCTATCCACAACTATCATAATATCCTCTAGGAGTCCAATTTTTGACCCCATTTTTACAAAAAAATCATGAAATAATGTTGCCTTTATACGAAGATATTTTTGATGAAAAACCCCCTAGATTTTCCAGAGAGCTCGCTATGACCTTACAACTATAGGTAAAAGGTTTGGTGAGGAATATTTCACCTATTTTAGGATTTTTGGTAGCCTAGCTTCCCCACATGTTCTCCCCCTTTATGTACCTTACAGGATTTTAGCCCGAGAGGTTGCTTATTAAACTCTGGGAAATGGCCTAGCTAAATCCCTCAAAGAAGCCAAGAAGTCCATCTGGCATTCATTCCCTCTTCGTTGTCGAGTATATACTTTGAAAAATTCTAGACACGTAACACTTGAGATTGAACACATACTATGCTTAAATTTTCCCACTATCCCACCTCAACAATATGACCTAAGAAAAGTGGCTATAAATTTCACTATTCAGGTCAAAGTCAGACAGTTCCAACGTGAACCTAATGTTTTTGATGACTTATTTGAAACTGCCTGAGACTATGAATAGGTGGAAAAGTTAGCCGAGGCTTGCATAAATCCAGAGGAATTAAACAAATTCAAGGAATACATACGTAAAAGGTTGGAGAACCTCTCTCTCGATGTATTAGAGATTTCACAACCAACTATACAATAGGAATAGGTTTCGACCCAATTTTCAAATGATTCTAAGGCCAATCAGGGAAACAAAGAAAGAACAACATCAACACACCACACTAAGGAATAGTAGTCTTCCAGCAATTTGGATAAAGTATGGAAACAATTTGGCCAAATGATCAATAAAAGATCACAAGAGGCACAATTTTCAACTCCAAAAGAAACACTTAATACCCTTGAGATCACTAAGAAGGTCTCGCTCACTATTGGGTCTTTGGATAAAGCTATCAACATTGATGACATGGAAGTCATCTGGTTCACCCTACGTCTGAAGTTGTTCTTAGAATTGAAGAAATACCTCGCCTCTATGTATTCTACAATCCGAAAAACATGGATGTTATGAGCATACAAAGGAAGAGAAAGAGAGTTGAGAAATCTGAGGCACTAGTTCCTAGAGATATACCACTAGAGGTTGTGTGGAAAGATCCACAAACAAGCCTTTCTGATGATCTAACCAAGTTATCATAGTTTGCAGGAGCATATGCTATAGCTACTATGGATAAGGCCTTATAAGCACAACAATTGATCAAAGAAAAGGAAGACATGATCCTACAGTTAGAATAGACATTACTTAATGCAAAACAAAGTACCGATGAAGGATGGTAGGAAAAGGTAATCCAGTTACAAAAAAGCTTTGATGAGATGAAGCTTCAGCATGAAGCTGACATCAAAAGAAAAAATGATCAGTTACAACAACTCTAACTTAGGATTGATCAATTGAAAGATAATCCTAAACTTGAAGATTTCAAAAAAGAAGCAGGAGAAATTAACACTCTCCTTGCTCAACAATAGGTGATCTTTTTCCAGCAATTAACAACAGCTAATGATCTATGTCAAACAAGTGATTCACTAATGAATTAGTTGTCCGATCTGAGAACATACTTTGATGACATTGAAGAGAAAATTTCTGATTATATTACATTGTAGGACAATGCATATGGAATAACAGAAAATCCTCCAAGGATTGAGGATTCACAAAAGGAAATCATTTTTAGGGACTGGAATATGAAATTAAAGAAAGCTGAAGGAACCATTTTTAGTGCAAGGGACATCGCAAGAAACCTTATTGAAACATCCACGAGAATCTTTTTGGTGCTAACCTAATTTGAGAATGCCCAGTTGATGCTTTGCCCAATGTCAAGACATTGATGAAATATGGGGAGGAGGTCTAAGACAATTGAAGATAACATTAAAAAGTTATTGAAGTTAAATCTAGAACATTATTGGAAATACTTGGTAAAACAACATAGCCAATAGATAATTTTATGGTGCCTAGCCAATACCACTTCTCATATGCTCCAAACGCTCTTTGATGTTGTGTGTGTGGGACAAATGCGTCTAAAGATAGCTCATCCTCCTGAATTGAAGCCCATGGTGGATATCTATTAACTAAGGCAACAAATAGGAGGGTGACAAGCTTCTCATTCCTAATGAATTGTTGAAACAGACTCTATTTTTGTCATTTTGATTTTATTTTAAGGATGGTTTGTTTAAAACTCCTCAACATTTCATGTATTTGATATTATTACAGTTTGAGTTATAAATACCCTTTCATGTCTTTTAGAAAAGGGTTCTGAACTTTTGTAAAGAAGACTTAAGAAAGCTGCACTACTGTACTTTTTCAATCATCTTAATAGAAAATATGAACCAAGATTATTTTTTCTCATGAGAAGAGCACTGATATATCAGGTACTTCTATCTCCATGTTATTTCTATGTTTATATATGATTAACAGTCATATTTTCTAAACTTTTTTGCTATATATGATCTTTGAATGTAGTTAAACACTTATTCACTATTGAAAGTGCGTTTTTTTTATCTTTGAATGTATGTGGAAAGTAGCAAGATCTTTTATGTGCTATGTATTAACAATTAATTTGATTAACTATTTAATCAAATTAATTATCCTATGATTGCAGAGACTCTCCAGCAACCCAACTCACATTGCGATGGCAGCATCGAGGATCACCTGTGTGTCAACAGGCCTTCTCACAAGTCACAAGGGAAGGGAGCCATCAAACCGAAGTAGATTCAATGGCTGCATGAAACTTGAGCCCCTTGCAGACTGGCCCATGGCCTGAATCCTCTAGCGATCTACTGGTTTATCCATACCCCTGAGCACAAAGAACCCTATGAGGTAAGAAGACTGTGGAACAACATCTTGAGAGGTGGAAATGGGATGCAGAGATGGCCACCTTAGCAGATTGACAAGAAAAAGGCGTGTGGAAGATGGTTTGCACACGAAAGAGATGGTAAGGGTTTCTACAACCATCGTTTTGTTGGGTGTGGAGCATGATTATTCAAAGGTCTTTGTTTCAGCCGGATGTATACCCCAGGAATTTTATACACCCCTTCGCACGGGGGGGACTTGTCCCCCCCACGGCTGTCTGGGGGCCAGTGGTCCCCTAGCAGGGGTTTGAGGGTAATGCTCCCGAAGCTAAAAATAGATGTAAAATTGCCTTGTAAAAGTATAGTAATTTTTAGTCAATCTGGGTCGTTCATTAGGCGGATGATCTTATGGTAGAACTTATGTTTAGTTTAGGGTTTTCCCTAAAAGGAAACCCCTTTCTTTGTACAAGGGCATTGTATTGAGGCTGTGATATAGATCTGTATTCTCTTAGCGAGAAATAGAGAGGTGAGACTGTGACAGAAAACAGAGGATATTACAGTGGATCTGTTGTAGGTTGTGTCTCTTCATTTTGCTAGATAATAGAAAGGAAGGATTGGATGTTCAGGGTGTATGTAGCCCAAACTGGGTGAACCATGTATATCTGTGTCTCTCTGGTTTTATGTGTTTTTTGTGTTTATATTTATGCAATATTCTATGTGTTCCATTGCTCTGTAATATATAATTTTCTAACAACTGGTATCAAAGACAAAGGTCTATTTGGCTAATAAACTCGCAAGAAACAAGGATTCCTTGTTCGAGTGGGAACAATTACGGAAAATGGTAATTTTAGAGTTGAGAAATTTAACGGCAAAAACTTCTTGTTGTGGAAGACGTAGATGGAAGATTATCTGTATCAAAAAGATCTATACCTACCATTGGGCGAAAAAACAAAGATGCCGACGGGTATGACAAATGAATAATGGAACCTTCTCGATAGAAAGGCACTCGGAACAGTACAGTTGTGCCTCGCAGTGTCGGTTGCCTTCAACATTTTTGAAGGAAACAATGACAATGGGTTTGATTAAGGTGTTGGAGAAACTATATGAAAAACCCTCGGCCTCAAACAAGGTATTTCTTAAGAAATGGTTATTTAATATGAAGATGTCGGAAGGTGGATCTGTTGCAAACCATTTAAATGATTTTAATACTGTTACAAGTCAGTTATCTTTTGTAGGGGTAAACTTTGAAGATGAAGTTAGAGCTCTGTTATTCTTGTGCTCATTTCCAAAAAGTTGGAATGGTTTAGTAATGGCCATTAGTAACTTTGTTTCTAGATCTAGTAATTTAAAGTTTGATGATGTTGTCGGTGCTATCCTTAGCGAGGAAATGCGACGGAAAAGCTCCGATGAGACATTGAGTAATGCTTTGAGTGCAGAGTCTAGGGGAAGAAAAATGGAAAGAGGAAAGAGCTCAGGATATCACTGTAAATTGAGGAAAGGCAAATCCAAGTCCAGATCGGGGATAGTGTATTGGAAATGCGGAAAGAAAGGACACCTAAAGAAAGACTATAGATCTCAGAAGGGAAAAGAAGGAGATGCACAGCAAGAAAACAATCATGAAGCAAATGTGACAGGTGAGGTGTTACAAGGTGCTTTGATTCTTTCTTTCGAAAATATTACTGATTCCTGGGTGGTAGATTCAGGGGCCTCATTCCATGCCACACCTGATAAGAAATACTTTCATGACTATGTTCAAGGAGATTTTCGACAAGTTCGTTTGGGTGATGATAAACCCTGTAAAATTGTTGGAATGGGTAAGGTTCTTGTAAAATAGCAGAATGGAAACCAATGGCTACTAAAGGAGGTAAGGTATGTTCTAGATCTAAAGAAAAATTTGATTTCCATAGGGTATTTAGGCGGTGAAGCTTGTGTGACAAATTTCATAGATAAATCTTGGAAGGTCACCAAAGGAGCCTTGGTAATAGCAAAAGGTGAAAAGTACATTGTATTTATGCAATAGTATTTCTAACTCTGTTAATGCTTTAACTTCCAAAGGAGTAGATGTAGCATTATGGCATCATAGGCTCGGACGCATGAGTGAAAGGGGATTAAGATTCTTCACTCAAGGAATTTGTTTTTGGGTTTGTAGAATGTTGATTTGGACTTCTGTGAGAATTGCATTTATGGAAAACAGAAGAGAGTCAGATTTCTCAGAGTTGGGAAAGGAAAGAAGAGCGAAAAATTAGAGCTTGTGCATACAGATGTATGGGGACCTTCTCGGGTATCATCTCTTGGTGGCTTTCATTATTATGTTACTTTTATTGATGATGCAACTAGAAGAACTTGGATTTATTGTATTAAGAATAAATCTGATGTATTTTATACTTTTAAGAAATGGAAAGCTTTGGTTGAGATTGAGAGAGGAAAGAAATTGAAGTGTCTTAGATCAGATAATGGAGGTGAATATTGGAGCAAAGAGTTTGATAGGTACTATTCAAAGCATGGAATTCTTAGAGAGAAGATAGTTCCAAGAACACCACAAGGAGATGGTGTGTTATAAAGGATGAACAGAACAATCATGGAGCATGCAAGGTGCATGTGATTGCATGCAGGATTGCCTTGACAGTTTTGGGCAGATGATGTAGATATTGTTGTTTATCTAATAAATAGACGAACTTCAAGTTCCTTAGTTGGTGGTGTTCTAGAGGAAGCATTGACAGGTAAAAAGGTAAACTACTCTTTCTTAAAGCCTTTTGATTGTGAGTCCTTTGTCCATATTAATAAAGAAAATACAACAAAGCTTGACAAAAAGTCAAAGAAATGTACCTTTATTGGATATGGCGTTAATGATTTTGGTTATCGCTTATATGATTACGAAAATCACAAAATAATTAGGAGCAGAGATGTAATATTCAATGAAAAGGTCTTGTATAAGAATCAGTTGCAGGAAAAGAAACAGGAAAAGGAAAACAAGGAATACGCAGTTCTTGATGAAATCACTGAAAAAGTAAAGGTGCCTGAAAATAATTATAATCAACAACCACGACAACAGAAACCACCACAACAACAACAGGCACCCCAAACACCTGAAAGTGGTGTTAGAAGATCTACCAAGATAAGTATACCCCCTCAACGATACTCTCCTTCATTATATTATTTATTGTTGATTGATTCTGGTGAACCCAAATGTTATGAAGAAGCAATGCAGGTTGAAAGCATGAGGAAGTGGGAGGTAGCCATGGAAGAAGAGATGGAATTCTTAATGCATAACCAGAGTTGGGACTTGGTGAAGTTGCTTGTAGGAAAAACTACATTGAAGAATAAATGTGTTTACAGGCTAAAGGAAGAAGATGGAGGAAAACAAAGGTACAAAGCAGACTTGTGGTGAAGGGGTTCGCACAGAAGAAAGGTATTGATTTTGATGAAATATTTTCTCCTGTTGTTAAAATGACTTCAATCAGAACTATTTTAAGTCTAGCAGTAGTTGAAGATTTGCATCTTGAGTAGTTAGATGTAAAGACAACCTTTCTCCATGGGGATTTGAGGAAGAGATATATATGCAGCAGCTAAAAGGATATGAGGTAAAAGGGAAGGAGAAACTAGTGTGCAGGTTGAAGAAGAGCTTGTATGGCTTAAAACAGGCTCCAAGGCAGTGGTATCTAAAATTTGAAAATTTTATGTCTGAACAAGGTTATACTAGATGTCACTCTGATCATTGTGTTTATCTAAAAAAGAAAAATGATGGCAGCTATATGCTTGTCACATGCTTCTTGCAAGGTCTAACATGTAGGAAATAAATGTGCTAAGAAGAAAATTGGCAAATTCATTTGCAGTGAAGGATTTGGGAGCTGCAAAACAAATCCTTAGTATGAGAATAACTAGAGACAGGAAAAAATGTAGATTAATATTGTCTTAGAATGAGTACATACAAAAGGTGTTGAAAAGATTTAATATTCACAATGCAAAACCAGTTAGTACACCTTTTGCTAGCCATTTCAAACTTAGTAAGGAAATGTGCCCAAAGACCAAAGAAGACATGGATTATATGTCTAAAGTTCCATATGCATAAATAGTTGGAAGCCTAATGTATGCAATGGTCTGCACAAGGCCTGATATTGCACATGCAGTGGGAGTTGTGAGTAGGTACATGAACAATCGAGTAAAGGAACATTGGATGGCAGTGAAATGGATTCTCAGATATTTGAAAGGTACCACAAATCAAGCATTATGCTTTGGTGGTTCAAACATTTCTCTACAAGGATATGTTGATGTAGATATGGCAGGGGACAAAGATAACAAGAGGAGCACTAAAGGATATGTATTAACTGTTGGTGGAACAACTATTAGTTGGGTTTCAAAAATCCAAAGTGTTGTTGCACTTTCAACAACAGAATCAGAGTATGTTTCTGCTACATAGGCTAGTAAAGAAATTATTTGGTTACAAAGGTTTATGGGTGAATTGGGTAAGGAGAATGATATGGGCACGTTATGCAGTTGAAGCTGGAAAAGATACACACTAGCTAGAATCTTGCAGATATGCTAACAAAAGTTGTAACTAGGGAGAAATTCAGAATATGCTCAGTTTCAATTGGACTTCAAGGATGACGATGAAGATGAGAAATAACGAGGTCCAAAGAGGAGCCATTGTCCAGTAAAGGAAGAAGCGATGGAGTTGCTACAATCATTCTCCAAGTGGGAGATTTTTGAGTATGGAGCATGATTGTTTAGAGGTCTTTATTTAAGCCAGATGTATACCCCAGGAAGTTTGTACACACCTCCACACAACGGGGGTGTAGTGGGGACTTGTCCCCCCCACGGGGGTTCAGGGGGGCCGATCCCCCTCGACTGGAGGGTCTGGGGGCCAGTGGTCCCCTGGTGGGGGTTTTGGAGGCAGTGACCCTAAAGCTAAAAACAGATGTAAAATTACCTTGTAAAAGTATAGTAATTTCTAGTCAATCTAGGCCGTTCATTAGGCGAATGATCGGATGATAGAACTTATGTTTAATGTAGTGATTTTTTCCCTAGAAGAAAACCCCTCTCTTTGTATGAGGGCATTGTATTGATTTTGTGCAATATATGTGTAGTCTATGAGAAAGAAACAGAGAGGTGAGACTTGTTGGAAATAATACTGAGAGGGGGGGTGAATCAGTATTATCTAGTTATTTTACCAAATCTTCGTTATTTACACTTTGAATTATTTTTGCATATCAGTACCATAAAATAATGAGCATGAAAAAGAAAAACAGACAGTCACATGAAAGAACACCAGATATAAGGTGGAAACCCAATGTGGGTGAAAACCACCTGCTGCAATATGTCTCTATCTTCTTTCAAATTAGAAACTCCTTTTACAATGGTCTTGTACCAGTGTAGTCCTTTACCAGTACGCAGGCTACAACCTATAGAGAGCTACAACTCTCTCTCGTTTTCCAGTCTCTCCTAGAAGGGAGCAACAACCCCCTACTTCTTTTCTTACAAGGACCACTTTTCATAAATTTTCAAACTGGATCCATAAACATCAAATGATCATCAAGTACATGTAGATTTCATAGTCAACAGCAGTAACCATATCAACAACACAGAACTAAACCCAGAACACCTTATCAACAGAAAAATTCAGTCAACAGATAGTCATGAGACAAATACGCAGCTTTCCTTTCTTTGGCCTGCATCGCTACGCACTTCAACCTCTGCTTCTCTACGTATACCCGCAGAGCTCCTTCTGCTGCACTGCATGACCACACACTGCTTCTTCTACTACGCTGTGTACAGTATGCACCCAAATGCACTATCACGACGTGTACTGCCACAGTAGGCACGCACCCAAAAAAACTATCGCTCCGCGTACGTTTACTGTGCGTACGCACCTGAACCACTGCTACTCTGTGTACCCACGGAGTTCGCCTGTTTCTGAGCTATGTACCCATGCAGTTCACCTGTTTCTGCACTGCGTACCCAAGCAATCACCCTTCTTCTGCTCTGCGTACCCACGCAGAGGCACCATTAAACACCTGCGTATTTCAGATTAGGGCCGAATTTGCAGATCACCAGTATGCTACAATTAGACGGATGCCTAAATATGATCAAGCGTTCGAGAGATCACCCTTCACAGATTCACTTTCCGCTTCACTTTCATATAGATCAAGCTTTTGAAACAATAACCCAATATTTCAGATCTTAAGATATTCAACCCAAGAGCATGCTCAAGCCAAATGATCTCCTTTGCTTTATATAGGCAAGTTCTTCCCCAAATCATGGATCAATACCACGGGCCAAAACCATAATAACACAATACCGTCGGCTAAATACCAAGGGTTAAACATAAGAAACCCCACGTGTGCGCGCTTCATTACCTTGAAGTGTGTGCACTAGGGTACGCATCTCATGAATGGGTAACCTACGTGTCTGGATGCGGTCCCTGCACGCCATACCTACGGGTACGCATCTTCTGAACTGTTCTCATGTGTACTTCTTAATTCTCATCATATTGAGAGCCATGCCATGGGTGTTGCCATCAAGTACAACATCTGTAACATATAACCATACCAGAAACATAATGCCAACAAGACTGAGATAGAAAATAAAGGATATTACAGTGGATTTGTTGTAGGTTGTGTCTCTTCATTTTGCTGGATAATAGAATGGAAGGACTGGCTATTCGAGGTGGATGTAGCCCAAACTAGGTGAACCACGTATATCTGTGTTTCTCTTGTTTTATGTGTTTTTTGTGTTTATATTTCTGCAATATTTTATGTGTTCCATTGCTCCGTAATATATAATTTTCTAACAAAAATGGCCTATCAAAAAGGATGAACAGGACAATCATGGAGCGTGCAAGGTGCATGAGATTTCATGCAGGATTTCCTTTACAATTTTGGGCAGATGTTGTAGATAATGTTGTTTATCTAATAAACATAGGGCCTTCAAGTTCCTTGGATGGTGGTATTCTAAAGGAGGCATGGATAGGTAAAATGGTAAACTACTCTTCTTTAAAGACTTTTTGTTGTGAAGCCTTTGTCCACATTAACAAAGAAAATGGAAAAAATCTTAAGGCAAAATCAAAGAAATGTACCTTTATTGGATATGGTGTTAATGATTTTAGTTATCGCTTATACAATTATGAAAATCAGAAAATCATTAGGAGCCGAGATGTAATATTCAATGAAAAGGTCTTGTATAAGAATTAGTTGTAGGAAAAGAAATAGGAAAAAGAAAACGGAGAATACACAGTGCTTGACGATATCACAGGAGAAGTGATGGTCCCTGAAATTCATGATGATCAATAGCTAGAACAACAACCACAACAGCAACAAGCACCTCAAACACCTGAAAGTGGTGTTAGAAGATCTACCAGGATAAGTAGAACCCCTGAGTGATACTCTCCTTCATTATATTATGTATTGTTGACAGATTCTAGTGAACCAGAATGTTATGAAGAAGCAGTGTAGGTAGAAACCAGGAAGAAGCAGGAGCAAGCCATGAAAGAAGAGATGGACTCCTTAGCACATAACTAGACTTGGGACTTGGTTAGGTTGCCTGCAGGTAAAACCACATTACAAAATAAATGGGTTTACAGGCTGAAGGAAAAAGATGGAGGAAACTAGATGCACAAAGCTAGACTTGTAGTGAAGGGGTTTTCACAGAAGAAAGGTATTGCTTTTGATGAAATATTTGCTCCTATTGTGAAAATGACTTCAATAAGAACTACTCTAAGTCTAGTAGCAGCTGAAGATTTGCATCTTGACCATTTATATGTAAAGATAACCTTTCACCATGGGGATTTGGAGGAAGAGATATATATGTAGCAGCCACAAGGATATGAGATAAAAGGGAAGGAGAAGCTAGTGTGCAGGTTGAAGAAGAGCATGTATGGCTTAAAACAAGCTCCAAGGCAGTGGTATCTAAAATCTGATAGATTTATGTCTGAACAAGGTTATACTACATGTCACTCTGATCATTGTGTTTATCTCGAAAGGGAAAATGATGGTAGCTATATTATACTGTTATTGTATGTAGATGACATGCTTGTTGCAGGTTTTAACATGCAGGAAATAAATGTGCTCAAAAGGAAATTGGCAAACTCATTTGCAACGAAGGATTTGGGTGCTGCAAAACAAATCATTGGTATGAGAATAAGTGGAGACAAGAAGAATCACAAATTAACATTTTCTCAAAGTGAGTACATAGAAAAGGTGATGAAAATGTTTAATACGTAGAATGAAAAACCAGTTAGTATACCTTTGGCTGGGCATTTCAAATTAAGCAAAGAGGTGTGTCCCAAGACTCAGGAAGAAATGGATCATACGTCTAGAGTTCCATATGCATCAACAGTTGGAAGCTTAATGTATGTAATGGTCTGCAGAAGGCTTGATATTGCACATGTAGTGGGAGTTGTAGGCAAGTACATGAATAATCCAGGAAAAGAACAATGGATGGCGGTGAAGTGGATTCTCAAGTATTTGAGAGGTACCACAAATCAAGCATTATGCTTTGGTGGTTCAAACATTGCTCTACAGGGATATGTTGATGCAGATATGGCAAGTGACAAAGATAAGACGAGGAGCACTACAAGATATGTATTTAGTGTAGGTGGAATAGCTGTTAGTTGGGTTTCAAAAATCCAAAGTGTTGTTCCACTTTCAACAATAGAAGTAGAGTATGTTACTGCTACAAAGGCTAGTAAAGAAATTATTTGGTGACAAAGGTTTCTGGATGGATTGGGCAAAAAGCTAGAGCTAGGCAGCTTATATAGTGACAACTAGAGTGCCATACATCTTGCAAAGAACTTAGAATTTCATTCCAAGACTAAAAATATATAGCTCAAATACCATTTCATATGGTCAGCATTGGAAGATGGACAGTTGAAGCTGGAAAAGATACACACTAGCCAGAATCCTGTAGCTATGTTAACAAAGGTTGTAACTAGGGAGAAACTGAGAATCTGCTTAGTTTCAATTGTTCTTCAATTATGATGAAGAAGATAGAAATATCCAGGTTCAAACTGGAGTCATTGTCTAGCAAATGAAGTAGAGGTGGAGTTTCTATAATCAGTCTCCAAGTGGGAGATTGTTGGGTGTGGAGCCTAATTATCTTTTGTATTCAAATGTTTCAGCTAGATGTATACCCCACGAAGACTGTACACCCCTCCATGTGGGGGGTGCACGGGGGACTTTTCCCCCCAACGGGGGTCTGGGGACGGAGGTTCGAGGGCAGTGTCTTCGAAGCTAAAAATAGATGTAAAATTGCCTTGTGTTCTAGTAATTTCTAGTCAATTTAGGCCGTTCATTAGGTGGATGTTTTGATGGTAGAAGTTATGTTTAATTTAGGGTTTTTTGCCCTAGAATGTAACCCCTCACTGTATATGAGGGAATTGTATTGCGTTTATATCATATATGTGTTCTGAGTGAGGAAGAGAGAGGAGATTGAGAGTGAAGAGGGTGTTACATCGGATCTGTTGTAGGTTGTATCTCTTCAGTTTGCTGGATAATATAGTAAAAGAAGTACTGGTTATTTCTCTGTGGATGTAGCTTAAACTGGATGAACCATGTATATCTGTGTTGCATTGCTCCGTAATATATAATTTTCTAACATAACCATTTTTTAGTGTTTTCCACTTAGATGAGGACATCATTCGGGCCATGAGAACACTAAAGTTTTCTTAGGATTCCATGAACCATCACTCCTTCTTCTTACCTCAAGGTGCACTTACACTTTCCATTCTCACTCATCATGTTGACTAGTTTAAAAGACTCATTATTTTTGTATATGAATTTGAAGATGTAATATGGCTAACATATGTCTAATCATCAAAGTTTACTTGTCAATGAAGCCCACCATGATTGAAGAAATAAACTTTTGGGAAAATTACTTACATGAAGAAGTTGCCACCTATAATGTGTTATTCAAACAGTGTCATGATATTTTAAGTTGGTTATATGAAAAAATTCATGGCCTAAGTGCTACCATTGTGGAACATCACGTTAACAAATGTCTTGACACATTTTTAGTTAGGTAGAAGAAATTTCCAATGTAGCCATCAAAAGTTGTAGCTATCAAGTCCAAAATTGATAATTTTCATAAATAATGGTTTGTATATCTCATCACTTACAGGTCATGGGTTTCCAAATTAGTTCCCTTATGAATATATAAGAGACTATACAAATTTATAGTAAATTCTACAATTTAAGAAAAACATTTCTAAAGGATAACCTTCCCACACCCTTAATTCGTTAATTCATTGATGCATGTATGGTGGCTAAAGCCCTATTTTTCATGGATAGTTTCTTAACATGCAATAAGATTCATATCCTCCATGCAAATAAATATAGAACTATTTTCACTATGCCCTAGGGAAATTTCGTGTATTTCGTAATGCCTTTAGGCCCTAAAAATTCCAATGCTACTTTCTAGAGATACATGAATTACATTTTCATGATATAGTCCATATTGCTTTCATGTATTTGGATTATCTCATCATGCACCTTAAACCTCGCTAGTCACACAAGTCATTGTGACTATACTTATTCCATTCATATAGGTGACTAAACTAGACAATTTCGGTTATCACCATGATTCTGTGTCTATCCATGATGAAGTCACCATGAATTTATTTGTGTAACTTATATGGTTCTGGGCCCCAAGAGATAAAATGGTCGTATGGCACCCATATTGTATGACCATCGTAAACTAATGCAATAATAATGAATTTTTTATGCTAGGGACTTACTTGTCTTTGATTATAACTTTTATGGGCTCTCTATAGGCTTCCAAATAACACTAGTATCACATAGGATCTCCCAAAAAATAACCTTACCAAAGCTGAAATGATTTTGAATAGCATTCCCTACCACCCTTTTATACACCATAGCTTGGAAATTCTAGTGGACTGCTTGGGAGTAGACCAACTCTTCTTTTGAGACTCTTTGTACCTTCGAACTCAATGCACTACACAATTATTAGTGGCACACCCTTTTCACATGCTTAGTTTTCTCTGCTGAATGCCCCATGACTCTCATTCTCATCCACAGATGTGCCATATTCTCATCTTATCTTTTCTAAATATGAACTAATTTTTTTATATCCATGATAATTTAATTTGTGGTGTTTAGCTCTTGGATATTTCATACATTTTTTTCCTACTAGAGCTACCATTTGACACGATGGAATGTACTGCCAGTAACTAGGGGGTGTCCCTTATGTGAAGTAAAAATTAGACCTCACCCCATATGGGATGGTAGACCCATCTAGTATGTGGGCTTGGTTGCCACCTCCAATGTTTCTCTCTTGGCTATGAAATGAAAAAAATGTCAAAATGAGGACAAAAATGAAATGCCAAAAAAATGAAAGAAAGTCATCCCAAGATTAGCAAGCATCAGAGAGAGGTATAGGCAAGTCACAACAACACTAATAATCGGTATGCCATGATAAGTATTAGTGAGCCAAAGCAAAATCATATATACATGAAAAAGAACATGCCAGAGCTTAATTGCAAATTAGTTCACAATAAATCACTGGCATGGCATGGAATAAGTAAGCATTTTAGAGGAAACATACATGCAACAACCACAATCTAGTCCATAATATATATCGTATATGGAAGCACACATACAAATGTTGTGAGATTGTTGGACAACCAATACAAACAATATGAATAGGCATGGTAATTAATTCTTAAAGTGGAGAACATCTTATTAATGTTTTCACAAATCCAAGAGCAGATTGTTTGATTAATTGCAGGATATTTTTGAAGAGTAGAGTGCCTCTAGCTCTCAAGCATAAATGAACTATCTACTATTGGTCCTAGCTCAAGTGCTAAAAATCCCTTACAAATTAGGCATGAGGGCATATTTATAGAAATGAGGAGGGTGACCTTTCACCTTATCATGTAACCTATCAGCTACCCTCATGACTCCTGGCCTTCTATATTCCTTGTGGTTGCAATCACACTTCATAGTCATAGTTACCCTTCTAGTTGTAATCGTAATTTCTAGTGAGAGACGTAGTTTCAAACTACGAATTCGCATGGAGGCATGCAATGAGAATAATGTTAGTTGCAACTCACATTTGTAAATCCTAGTCGTAAGTTGCATTTATAGAATCTAGTCTCAAGTCACATCAATAGATGGTAGTTGCATCAGCAGATGCTAGTCACATCAATAGATGATAGTTGCATCTTCAAACTACAATGTTGATTGCAAATCCTCTTCATAGTGCTAGTCGCATTTGCCTCTTCACAGTGTTGGTCTCATTTCCTCTTTCAATGTCAGTCTCATTTCCTCTTCATAGTGTTGGTTGCATATTCAAGTTATAGTGTTGTTCATATATTCAAGGAACAATTTTGGTTGCATATTCAAGTCATAGTGTTGGTGACTAAAAGTGTGACTTGCAAACTAAGGCAGCAAGATGGTCAAGTATAGTCACACATTGCAATTTTAGAGGGAAAAAAATTGCTACTAGTGTTTGAAATTATTATTAAGGTCCAAAGAGTCATTTCCATGCTCAGACTGTAAGTTGTTATCTCAGCTGGTAGTGGCAAAGGGTGAAGGCTCAAGTCTGAGAAGAAATTACAGGTTGCATTAGAGGTGTATGGATAGAGTCTACGTGTAAAAATACAGATGGGAAACATGCATATAAGGCTGAGGTTCATGGAATACAAAGGGTTGTGGAAGATGTTGTAGCACTTTTTGGTTTTGATAAGTTAGAATAAATTAGTCGAAAAAATGAAAATATTTTTCAAAAAATGTTAAGCTAGGATATGGACAAAAAGAATATTGAATAAAAATGTTAGGAAATAGTTTGATAAATATGTCCATATCAAAGAAAATGTTGGAATAGATACCCTAAAAAATGAAGGAAAAAATAAAATGTTAGGTTAGAGAGAAAAGCAAAAAGCAAAAAACAAATCATGAAAGTGTGCAAGTCCAAGTGCCACTGCTTTTTACTTTATTATGCAAAATAATGGTTGTGTGCATATTGTCATAAATGGAACACCCCATTATAGTCAAATAGTTTAACCTTGACTAGTTCATGCTTTAAATTTCATGCTTATAATTAGAGAATAAATATCTAGTGAAACTGTTTAATCTTGGCAAATTAGTAGTTAAATAGAGAATAATAAGAAGCTCATCATTTTAATCTGAGCCATTGGATGTTATAAGGTTAGAATTAGATAGTTTGTTTTTAAAAAGAAAAAGGAAAGAAAATGGTTTTCTAGCATAAACGCACCCAATTAGGTGAAGAAATATGTTAGGATAAGTAAAGGGTAGGTAGGAAAAAGGTTGCAGAAGTACAAATTTGATTGAAGCACAAGCACATTTATCATGCTTGATCATGTGTTTCAATGTGCAGGAGCAGTTATGAAAGTGAAAGGATGTTCACTAGATGATTTGATTAACTTCACCTAATTTCATTTCACCCCCCACTACATACTTACTAATTTCCTCATTATCCCATCATTTCCTAAGAAAATACCCTTTTCCCTTAATTTTCACCTTTGCCCCTTGGTTTGACAAATTTTCCTAGAAATTTACCCTCCAAAGGTCATTTCATTACTCAAAACCCTTTTTTCGTAGTGTGAAACCCATTTCCTTTTGAAAATTCACTTTCCCCTTGTAATTTCCCTAAAAACCCATAAAAACCCCCTTGTTTGAATTTTTTAATCCCTCCTATGCTTTATTTAACTTTAACTCCACCATACGCCTAAAAACCCCTTTTTACCTATAAAGACCACTATAGCCTAAGTTTTGTTTCACCCTGCATTACTTAACAAAACTCTTTAAATTCATGTTTTCCTAACAAAACCTTTTAACCCACCCTTGGTAGGGTTAAACAAACCCCACTGCAGTTAACTCCAGTCCCACTCCTAAACCCATCGCGATATGTTTAATCACTGCTTTATTCAATAAATTAATTACAGATCACTTGTGATTATTCCCTGAGCCTTTCTAATCTCCATCGATTGCCCTCCGTGCATATTTATCATGAGAAAGATATTAGATATTTCACCCCTAGATCTAATGGCACACATCCATATCGTGCGCTCGTGATCTCTAACCTTTACCCACTTGAGCGCACATGAGATTCTAGGTTTTTCTCCAAACCCTTGTGGTTACATGGAAATTCTATGTTAACTTGCCTGCCCTTGGAGAAAAACCACTCCATGGCCAAAGGTCATGCAATGAGCAATGGAACCACCTCCCGGCGTACGTCAAAACCACTCACTATTCACGATTATGAAGTTTCGTGTCAAAGTTAACCATTAACTGTTTAAATGCGAAAATGCTCATTTTAACTTTTTACACTCTTTTTTTTCAGTGAAACTTGTTTAACCTTTCCCGTGTCACCCTGAGTCTCTCCAACTAAATTGGGCCTCCAATTATCTTCCAAACATTTCCAGGATTCCATCCATACACTATCGTATTTCCTGAAGCCATTGAGGCCCTGCCTATCAACCTGTGTTTTTCTTAACAATTGTTGTATTTTGCAGGTGATTAGAAGAAGGCCAGAAGTTCAGATAAATAGTTTGATATTGATTTAAAAACTTGTTTCCTCCAGATTCTAGAGAAATGAATTCAAATTATTTCCATGTACAAATAGAATTTTTTTTTTTAAACCACAGACAGAGCAGAAAGAAATAGTCTACATAGTAAATGTTAAAACAAACAATTTACATAGTAATTGTTAAAACAAACAATTTACACAGTAATTGTTAAAACAAACAATTTACACAGTAATTGTTAAACAAAGGAGGATTAGATAAAAGTGTATGAGATGAAAGGTTGTAACTGAATATGACATTTAGTGTGAATACAAAATAGCCAAGTAGCTTAAAGGGAAAAATATCAATGTCTAAAAGACAACAGAACCTAAATAACAGGAACAATCAACCAACTTCAACAATTTTTAGCTTTTTTAGTGATAGTCACCAATAGAGCAGCATCAAAATAGTGCTAGATCAACTAGGAGTATTTATTTTGATTTTATAATAATCTATTTTTGTAAAAACAATTTAGGATATTTTCTTAGTTCTACTGTTTTATAAATAACTTTCTTCACGAGTTATTATAGGTGACCATTGAAGAAGGGTTGCACCCTTGATGAAGAATTTGTAAACATTTGATGTACTTAGCTTTTCTGGTCCCTTAATACAAAGAAAAGGATTATGAATTTAGTTTTAGACAATTTGTGTTTCATGTAAGTTTTTCCAGTATTACTCATTATGTTTTTCTTCATCTTCTTATGACTTTACAGAGATAACTAGGTAGGAATAATTGTGTTTCAATCTATTCATATAAGCTTCCAAAGTGATAATTTATAAAGATAATGGATTAATGGAGTGTCTGTTTAATTAATTTCCTTTGAGTCAATAAATCGTCAACATATTGTTGTAAGCATATGCATATTCTCTTCAGCATTTTGAACATCAATCAGAGGTTTTCATACTTATGATTACACAATTTTCTGTCGGAAAATTGTGATAATCATATTATTTCTTTGTTAATTCTCACCACTATTCAAGTTATATCACTGTGTGAAATTTTATATCAACCCTTTGCTTCGAAATTAATATTATTCAAAAGGATATGCATTACAATGGTACATCTATTTCATTCATTGGTCCTACAATTTAAAACAAAACCCTAAAACAATTATCTTAGATGTTATGGCTTGATAATTGATGACTATCAACTCAGAGGTACAACATCAATCTGGCATTGTTGATGGGGATTCAAATTCCATTAAGTTTTCCTGGGGCAATTATATTCAGTCCATTCCTTTAAGGTGATTAAAGGCATAAAAATGTTAAAATCCTTCACCTGGTGACTCCACTAGCCAAAACTGGCACATTTTAAGCACATAAGATCTCATTCTGAATCTGACTTACTTAATCCTCTGTCAGATCCTGAAAAAGTTCGAAGAAAAGTCAGTTATAAAAGGAGACATCAACCATCCTCTTCTTCCCTTTTAGCCTTGTAGTCTAAAGAGTTAGTATCATTTGATCCTTTTAGTAATATTCCATCTGATCCTGATTTGACACAAATACCTAATTCTAAACTATTAGATATGGGAGTTGACTGAGATTCAGCTTTGCTCATTCATTTTTTTGAAACACATCCAGAATCCCCACTACCACCATAATCAACTTAAACTGAGTTTGACTTGGGTGTTCATTTACCTAAACACAAACCGACATATTTCATATCCCCTACCACTTATTCATTTCCTTCCTCTTCTGAATGACCTGAAGCTTCTACTTCTGAAAAATCAGAAGAGAACATCTACGTATATTAAAATCCACTCTTTGAAACAAAATATGGTATTCATTCATAGGTCCCAAAGTTAGTTCTTAAGATCCATTTTAATTTATTCAAGATATCCCCTCATTCTTCACCTCCAAATAGTCACACACCTCGTCAAACACCTTCTTCTACCTCTTCTTCATCGTCTTCTTCTTCATCTTCTTCTTATGCATCCACTCAAACAACTCATACACCACCTTCTGAAATGGAATTCCAACCTATTATACATGCTATATGGGCAACTTTAGTCTTACCTACTAACCTCGATGCATTCCCAACTAGATATTTGTAATACCTTCCTAGGTATAATAGAGAAACGGGTCCCATAGTTGAGGACCATCTTCAAGCTTTTCCAGACTTTGCAGACAACATGAATATCGAACATAATTTTTTTTACATGAGATTGTTTGTACAATCACTTGAAGGAAATGTAAGAATCTGGATTAGACAATTGCCTATAAATTCTATTAGAAATTGGGAAGAGCTTACAAACATATTTAAAAATCAATAGTGTGTAAAGAAAGATCCTCCTTACTTTCTGACTGATTTTGAAGAACTTAAAAGAAATTTTGGTTAACTTGTATCAGATTTTATCAAAAGCTTCAATAAGATTTATCATAAGGTGCCCCTTGATTGTAAACCCCCTATAGCAGCAACTAAGTCTAGGTTTTCTAAAGCATTTGGCGATGATTTTGCTGTAATGCTAGGAGTGATAACTTCAATAACTCTTGAAGATATGCAAACAAATGCTACAGAGGTGGAAGAAATAGGGCTTCTTTGACTTCCTTGAAAGCTAAAGAGGGAAAGGCCTAAAGAAAACTGAAATCTATTCAAGAAGCTTCTAGTTCCTCTATTTTTCTAAGACTAAAATTGAAGATTCTAAAATAGATGAAATAACTTCTCTTCTTAGAAATCTATGTAATAGAATTTCCAATATTGAGACTCAACCTAGGATAGTTCAACAAACAGTTACTAGACCCCAAAATAAAAAATCAAGTTTAGTAGAAGGAATCCTCAATTACAAATTCTTCAGACCTACTAATGATCAGTAGGTTCCCACTCCTTTACTGATAGATGACGAGAAACCTGATGAAAATACTATGACTATTACTGAAGATTTAAATAACATGGATGCTTCTTCTAACCTAACAGTCATTATTCCTCTCCCACAACAAAATCATGTTGAATAAGATAAGGAATCCTCAGAGGTTTCTAAATACGATGCCTTCTCTAAATTTTTAATTGCATAGTTGAAAAAGAGATATGGTCTTAGGCCTAGACCCAGCCCTGGAAGACCTCCTAAGGACACTCTAATAATTGAACCTTGTACCAAAGTTGTTGAAACTCGAACAACTATTATTGGACCATTGAATCAGTCAACTGATACTGATTAAAATGATAAAAATTCTTTGAATACATTTAATGTTGAAAAAGAGTTAGAAAGAGTTAAAATACGAATTCCATTTTCAGAACTTTCCAAAAACCCTCAGTATAAAAATTAAGTCTCCAAATGGATACAAAACACCTCGGTTGATGTTAAAAGTGATATCATTAGTATGCAAGATGAAAAACCAGCAATGTTCTTTGGTCCTAGCTTATATATGATAGATGAAACAGTTCCTCCCTTTCATGTAACTCTTAAGATAAATGATTTCATGTTATATAATTATATGCTTGATTTTAAAGCATCACATAACCTCATGCCAAAAAATATCATGGACTATTTTAAACTTGACATAACTAGATCCTATCATGACTTGTACACCTTTGATTCTAAAAGGGTGCCCTGCTTAGGATTGATCAAGGATTTAGTAGTCACCCTTGTCCAAATTCCAGTGAAAAGTGTAGTGCTTGATATAGTTGTCACATATATTTCTCCCAAATTTAGAATGCTCCTTTCTAGGTCATGTTGTGCCAAATAAGGGGGAACTTTTCAGATGGGTATGTGTTATGCCAGTATTCCAGTTTATGGGGGAGAACAACTAAGGTTATATAGAGAGGTAATATTTGTGCACACTGTTTGCAAAACAGACAAGCCAAGGAACCATCCCATTTATGCAATTCATTGGGATTTTGGTTGCTTTCAACTCTCTTCAAACCAAATACATGAAACTCAAGTTAATATAGAAGATGTAATTGAAAGTCCTCTACCAAATCAAACTGATGTATGGAAACTATTTTTTTATGGCTCCTGTACAAAAGATGGAGCAGGAGCTATGGTAGTTTTAATTTCACCAGAAAAAATAAAATATCATCCTGTCATGCAAACGTGACTTCGAAGTTACAAATAATGTGGCTGAATATGAAGCTTTCCTTTTGGGACTGCAATTAGCCAAAAACTTAAAGGTTTGAAACTTAAGTTCTTTTACTGAATTAGAACTTAGTGAGAAATATTTTCCAGAATAAGCATCCCAGGCTTAGGTCTTATAGAAATGAAACTTGGGATTCAATTGAGAAATTCTTTGATACTTTTAATTTGAACTATATTTCAAGAAGAAAGAATATTCATGAAGATGCCTTAGTTGTTTCTGCTAGTTCATTTAAAATCCCTGATCATACCAATGTACTCTATCAAATACAAGTCAAGTATTGACCATCCATCCCAGACAATCTAAAACACTGGCAGATATTTGAAGAAGATGAACATTTAGAATCTTTTATGGAGGTTATAGATGAATTTACAGTTCTTCAAATTGATGGCAATAGAATAGAAATAAATGAAAATACAAATGGAAACAATAATTCAAATTTCAATTCAAAAATTGTTGATCATGACGTTATTCAATTGTCTAACAATTTTATTCCTAAAGGCCTCATTCCTTTAGAAAAATTGTTTGATCAAAATGATGTCCTCTGAAACCCTCAATCCATTTCTTCACAAGATGATGTAAAATAAATTAATGTTGGAACAAATGATGATATTAAAAATGTTGTGTGTGGAGCATGATTGTTCAGAGGTCTTTGTTTCAGCCGGATATATACCGTAGGAAGTTTTGTACACCCCCACACCCGGGGGGCACAGGCGGGACTTGTCCGCCCCACGGGGATCCGGGGGCCAACAGTCCCCCGACGGGGGCTCGGGGGCAGTTCCCCCGAAGCTAAAAATAGATGTAAATCTGCCTTGTAAAAGTATAGTAATTTCTAGTCAATCTGAGCCGTTCATTAGGTGAATGATCTAATGGTAGAACTTATGTTTCGTTTAGGGTTTTTTCCCTAGAAGGAAACCCCTTTCTTTGTATGAGGGCATTGTATTTGAGGCGATGATAGATGTGTATTCTGTGTGAGCAAGAAATAGAGAGGTGAGACTATGAGAGAAAACAGAGGATATTACAACGGATTTTCTGTAGGTTGTGTCTCTTCATTTTCTGGATAATAGAAAGGAAGGATTGGCTGTTCAAGGTGGACGTAGCCCAAATTGGGTGAACCACGTATATTTGTGTCTCTCTTGTTTTGTGCATTTTCTGTGTTTATATTCTGCAATATTTTATGTGTTCCATTGCTCCGTAATATTTAATTTGCTAACAACTGGTATTAGAGCCGAAGTTCTATTTGGCTGATAAACTCTTAGGAAAGAAGGGTTCCTAGTTCGAGTGGGAGCAATGGCGGAAAATGGTAAGTTTAGGGTCGAGAAATTTAACGGCCAAAACTTCTCGTTGTGGAAGATGTAGATGGAATATTATCTGTATCTGAAATATCTATACCTACCATTGGGTGGAAAAACAAAGAAGCCGAAGGATATGGACGATGAAGAATGGAACCTTCGCGATAGAAAGGCACTCGAAACAATACGGTTGTGCCTTGCAGCACCGATCGCCTTCAACATTTCGAAGGAAACAACGACAGAGGGTTTGATTAAGGCGTTGGAGAAACTATATGAAAAACCCTTGGCCTCAAACAAGGTAGTTCTTATGAAACAGTTATTTAATATGAATATGTCGGAAGGTGGATCTGTTGCAGATCATTTAAATGATTTTAATACTATTACAAGTCAGTTATATTCTATAGGGGTAAACTTTGATGATGAAGTTAGAGCTCTGTTATTCTTGTGCTCATTACCAGAAAGTTGGAATGGTTTGGTAATGGCCATTAGTAACTCCGTTTCTGGATCTAGTACTTCTAATTTTGATGATGTTGTTGGTGCTATCCTTAGTGAGGAAATGAGATGGAAAAGCTCCAGTGAGACATCGGGAAATTCTTTGAGTGCAGAGTCTAGAGGAATAAAAATGGAAAAAGGAAAGAGCTCAGGATATCGCAGTAAATCAAGGAAAGGTAGATCCAAGTCCAAATCGGGGATAGTGTGCTGGAAATGCGGAAAGAAAGGACACCTAAAGAAAGACTGTAGATCTCGGAAGGGAAAATAAGGAGATTCACAGCAAGAAAACAATCATGAAGCAAATGTGACAGGTGAGGTGTTACAAGATGCTTTGATTCTTTCTTTCGAAAATATTACTGATTCTTGGGTGGTAGATTCAGGGGCCTCATTCCATGCCACACCTAATAACAAATACTTTCATGACTATGTTCAAGGAGATTTTGGACAAGTTCCTTTGGGTGATGATAAACCCTATAAAATTGTTGGAATGGGTAAGGTTCTTGTAAAACAACAGAATGGAAACCAATGGCTACTAAAGGAGGTAAGGCATGTTCCAGATCTAAAGAAAAATCTGATTTCAACAGGGCAGTTAGGCGGTGAAGGTTGTGTGACAACTTTCATAGATAAAGCTTGGAAGGTCACCAAAGGAACCCTGGTAATAGCAAAAGGTGAAAAGGTTCGTACATCGTATTTATGCAATGGTATTTCTAACTCTATTAATTATTTAACTTCCAAAGGAGGAGATGCAGCATTATGGCATCATAGGCTTGGACACATGAGTGAAAAGGGAATGAAGATTCTTCACTCAAAGAATTTGTTGCCGGGTTTGAAGAATGTTGATTTGGACTTCTGTGAGAATTGCATTTATGGAAAACAGAAGAGAGTCATATTTCTCAAAGTTGGGGAAGAAAAGAAGAATGAAAAATTAGAGCTTGTGAATACAGATGTATGGGGACCTACTCAGGTATCATCTCTCAGTGGCTCTTGTTATTATGTTACTTTTATTGATGATGCAACTAGAAAAACTTGGATTTATTGTATTAAGAATAAATCTGATGTATTTGATACTTTTAAGAAATGGAAAGCTTTGGTTGAGATTGAGACAGGAAAGAAATTGAAGTGTCTTAGATCAAACAATGGAGGTGAATATTGCAGCAAAGAGTTTGATAGGTACTGTTCAGAGTGTGGAATTCACAGAGAGAAGACAGTTCCAAGAACACCACAAGAAAATGGTGTGTCAGAAAGGATGAACAGGGCAATCATGGAGCGTGCAAGGTGCATGAGATTGCATGCAGGATTGCCTTTACACTTTTGGGCAGATATTGTAGATACTGTTTTTTATCTAATAAACAGAGGGCCTTCAAGTTCCTTGGATGGTGGTGTTCCAGAGGAACCATGGATAGGTAAAAAGGAAATTACTCTATTTTAAAGCCTTTTGGTTATGAAGCCTTTGTCCATATTGATAAAGGAAATAGAACAAAGCTTCAAGCAAAGTCAAAGAAATGTACCTTTATTGGATATGGTGTTAATGATTTTGGTTATTTCTTATATGATTATGAAAATCACAAAATCATTAGGAGCATAGATGTAATATTCAATGAAAAGGTCTTGTATAAGAATCAGTTGCAGGAAAAGAAACAGGAAAAAGAAAATAAGGAATACGCTATTCTTGATGAAATCACTGAAAAAGTAAAGGTGTCTGAAAATAATAATAATCAACAACCACAACAACAACAACCACCACAATAGCAACAGGCACCCCAAACACCTGAAAGTTGTGTTAGAAGGTCTACCAGGATAAGTATACCCCCTGACCGATACTCTCCTTCGTTTTATTATTTATTGTTGACTGATTCTGGTGAACCTGAATGTTATGAAGAAGCAATGTAGGTTTAAAGCAGGAAGAATTGGGAGGTAGCCATGGAAGAAGAGATGGAGTCCTTAATGCATAACCAGACTTGGGATTTAGTCAGGTTGCCTGTAGGTAAAACTACATTGCAGAATAAATGGGTTTACGGGTTGAACGAAGAAGATGGATGAAAACAGAGGTACAGAGCTAGACTTGTGGTGAAGGGGTTTGTATAGAAGAAAGGTATTGATTTTGATGAAATATTTTCTCCTATTGTTAAAATGACTTCAATCAGAACTATTCTAAGTCTTGTAGCAGCTGAAGATTTGCATCTTGAGTAGTTAGATGTAAAGACAACCTTTCTCCATGGGGATTTGGAGGAAGAGATATATATGCAGCAACCACAAGGATATGAAGTGAAATGGAAGGAGAAAAATGTCTGCAGGTTGAAGAAGAGCTTGTATGGCTTAAAACAGGCTCCAAGGTAGTGGTATCTAAAATTTCACAAGTTTATGTCTGAACAAGGTTATACTAGATGTCACTCTAATCATTGTGTTTATCTGAAAAAGAAAAATGATGGCAGCTATATTATATTTTTATTTTATGTAGATGACATGCTTGTTGCAGGATCTAACATGCAGGAAATAAATGTGCTCAAAAGAAAATTGGCAAATTCATTTGCAATGAAGGATTTGGGAGCTGCAAAAGAAATCCTTGGTATGAGAATAACTAGAGATAGGAAAATTGTAAATTAAATTGTCTCAGAATGAGTACATACAAAAGGTGTTGAAAAGGTTTAACATGCACAATGCAAAACCAGTTAGTACACCTTTTGCTGCCATTTCAAACTTAGCAAGGAAATGTTCCCAAAGACCCAAGAAGACGTGGATTATATGTCTAAAGTTCCATATGCATCAGCAGTTGGAAGCTTAATGTATGCAATGGTCTGCACAAGGCCTGATATTGCACATGCAGTGGGAGTTGTAAGCAGGTACATGAACAATCCAGGAAAGGAACATTGGATGGCAGTGAAATGGATTCTCAGATATTTGAAGGGTACCACAGATCAAGCATTATGCTTTGGTGGTTCAAACATTTCTCTACAGGGATATGTTGATGCAAATATGGCAGGTGACGAGATCACAGGAGGAGCACTAAACGGTATATGTATTCACTGTTGGTGGAACAGCTGTCAGTTGGTTTCCTAAAATCCAAAAGTTGTTTGTTGCACTTTCAAGAACAGAAGCAGAGTATGTTGCTGCTACAGAGGCTAGTAAAGAAATGATCTGGTTACAAAGGTTTATGGTGAATTGGGTAAGGAGCATGATAAGGGCACGTTATACAGTGATAGCCAAAGTGCCATTCATCTTGCAAAGAACTCAGCATTTCATTCCAGGACTAAACACATACAGCTCAAGTACCATTTCATACGATCAGTGTTGGAAGATGGACAGGTGAAGCTGGAAAAGATACACACTAGCCAGAATCCTGCAGATATGCTAACAAAAGTTGTAACCAGGGAGAAACTGAGAACATGCTCAGTTTCAATTGGTCTTCAAGGATGACGATGAAGATGAGGAACAGCCAGGTCCAAGGGAGGAGTCATTGTCCAGCAAATGAAGCAGCGATGGAGTTACTACAATCATTCTCCAAGTGGGAGATTGTTGTGTGTGGAGCATGATTGTTCAGAGGTCTTTGTTTCAGCCGGATGTATACCCCAGGAAGTTTTGTACACCCCTCCACGCGGGGGGGCGCAGGGGGGACTTGTCCCCCCCGCGGGGATCCGGGGGGG
>APFE030841036.1:55167-129496 GCA_000404065.3 Pinus taeda | reverse complement strand
TTTGAGGGGGGCGGGTAGCCCCCCTCTACGGGGTTCAGGGCAGCGGCTTGAGAAAATTTTTTTTGGACCCTATATTAGGTTGGGCAAACCTACCTATGGTTTTCGGTCCATGGTTTTGGACGCGATGGTTTTCAGTCCATGGTATTGGATGCTTCAGCATGTATAAATATGCATTGTAACATTGAAAGGAATATAATGAAAAATCAAGCTGGTAGTCTCAGTTTTGAGATCCAGTGGGAAATCTTTATGTATTTGTGTTTTATGTGTTATGCTCTCGCATTTTTATTTTTCCTATGATTTAGAATTAGTATGTAGGTAATTTTTGTACGGGGTTAAAACCTACATGTCCAACATCATTCTCCAAAATCGAGTGCAAAACTCTCAAACTAAAAGCTGTCAAGTATTGTATCATAAATTCAAATTTGTACTAGAAAGACCCACTAAATATTTTGTTATTATGTTTAACAGAATCAAAAACTGAAGGAACCATTGACTAGTTTCATACAGGATTTTGTGGAGGACATTATGCTTGGAGAGAAACAACATATAAGATATTAAGGGGAGGATTTTATTGGGCAACATTGTTCTTACAAGTGGGAGCAAAGGTCAAAGGTTGTGTTCCTTGTCAAACATTTGCTAGTAAGCAAAAATTAGCAGCTCTTCCACTGGTTCCATCAATACTCTCATGACATTTTCTCCAATGGGGATTAGATTTTGTTGGAGAGATTCATCCCACTTCACGTAATCAACATAGATGGATCTTCAATTCAACAGACTACTTCACTAAATGGCTGGAAGCAATTCTAGTGAGAAATGCTACTAATTCAATAGTAATCAAATTTATTGAATAGAGCATCTTATCTAGATTTGGTTGCCTAAATAAAATTGTCACTAATAATGTAGCAACTTTTTCTAGTGTTAAAATGATTGAGTTTTGCCAGAAATATCATATTTTGTTACATCATTCAACTCCATATTACCCACAAGGTGATGGCCTTGTACAATCCTTCAATAAATTTCTGGTAAAAGTAATAAAAAAGACTCGAGCAGATCATAAAAAGAGATGAGACTCCCATTTCATTTATGTAATATGGGGAAAGAGAATTACTCCAAAGATATCTACTAGAAAATATCCTTTCCAGTTAGTTTGTGGGAAAGATGCAATCTTCCCTACCAAGTTGGCCTTCCCTATTTTAAAATTCATGTAGGATTCAACAAATGAACCTGATGAATTTTCAAGGAGAATAAATCATATTATTGAACTGAATGAAAACAAAGATGAATTTCAATACAAATTTAAAAAGTATCAGAATAAGATGAAGATCTTGTTTGACAAAAAAACTAGGGAAAGGGACTTCAAGGAAGGTGATCTAGTTCTAAGATGGGATTCCATGAGAGAAGAAAAGGGAAAACATGACAAGTTTGACAACATGTGGTTTGGACCTTTAACAATTGCTGATGTAAAGGGAAACAACACTTTTGTGCTACAAAATTTTGAGGGGATATATTCCACTTATCTTCTAAATGGAAGGTTTCTCTAACATTAAATTCAGTACTAATAAGTTGTAGTATATTTCATTACTATCATTGAAAAAACTCCATTTTCTTTTACTTTTCAAGATATCAGTGTGATTTTTTACACCAAAAGACTCCATAGCCCAAGGAGAAGGCAAATGGATCTGAAGTTCTCTGCATTATATAGGAGAAAGCAGTCCTCAAATCGAGCCAATGTTGTAGCATTTTTTGGTTTTGATAAGTTAGAATAAATTAATCCAAAAAATGAAAATATTTTCCAAAAAATGTTAAGCTAGGATATGGAAAAAAACAATACTGAATAAAAATGTTAGGAAATATATTGATAAATATGTCCATATCAAAGAAAATGTTAGAATAGATGCCCTAAATAATGGAGGCAAAAATAAAATGTTAAGTTAGAGAGAAAAGCAAAAAGAAGAAAAACAGATGGTGAAAGTGTGCATGTCCAACTGCCACTACTTTTTACTTTATTATGCAAAATAATGGTTGTGTGTAGCTTGCATAAATTCACAACCCATGGTAGTCAAATATTTTAATCTTAACTAGTTCATTCTTTAATTTTCATGTTTATAGTTATAGAATAAAGATCTAGCCAAACTTTTTAATCTTGGTAGATCAGTAGTTAGGTAGAGAATAATAAGGAGCTCATTAGTTTAATATGAGCCCTCTGATGCTATAAGGTTAGAATTAGATAGTTTTATTTTAAAAGGAAAAAGGAAAGAAAAGGGTATGCTAGCCTATGTGCAGCCAAATAAGTGAAGAAAAATGTTAGGATAAGTAAAGGGTAGGTAGAAGAAAGCTTGCAGAAGTATAAATTTGATTGAAGCATAAGCACATTTATCATGCTTCATCATTTGTTTCAATGTGCACGAGCAATTATGAAAGTGAAATGATGTTCACTAGTTGATTTGATTAGCTTCCCCTCGTTTCATTTCACCCCCTACTACATACTTACTAATTTCCTCATTATCCCATCATTTCCTAAGAAAATACACTTTCCCCTTCATTTTCATGGCCGCCGCTTGGTTTCACACATTTTCCTAGCAACTTACCTTCCAATGTTTATTTCCCTACCCAAAACCCCTATTTCCTAGTGTGAAACCCATTTTCCTTTAAAAAATCACTTTCCCCTTGTAGTTTCCCTAAAAACCCATAAAACCCCCCTTGTCCTAAGTTATTATTCCCCACTCTACATTATTTAACTTTAACTCCACCATATGGCTAAAAAATCCTTTTAACCTATAAAAACCCCTATAGCTTAAGTTCTCTTTCACCCCACATTACTTAACAAGGCTCCACAAATTCATGTTTTCCCAACAAAACCATCTAACCCACCCTTGGTAGGGTTAAATAAACCCTAGCACGGTTAACTCTAGTCCGACTCCTAAACCCATCGCTATATGTATCACAATTACTTTATTCAATAAATTAATTACAAATCACTTGTGATTATTCCTCGAGCCTCACTAATCTCCACCGATTTCCCTCCATGTAGATTTATTGTGTGATAGTCGTTAGAACTTTCACCCTTAGATCTAATGGTGCACATCCATATCACGCGATCCCGATATTCGACCTTTACCTACCAGAGATCATGCGAGATTCATGATTTTTCTCGGGCCCATTGTAGTTTAGTGGAATCTCTACGTTAATTGGCATTCCCTTCGAGAAAAATCACCCCACAACCAAAAGTGGTGTGATGAGAAACAAAACCACCTCCACACATAGGCCAAAACCACTCACTATTCACAATTATGAGTTTTTGTGCCAAATTTAATTGTTAACCTTTTAAATGTTAAAACCCTTGTTTTCCCTCTTTTCTCTCATTTTTCAGTGAAACAAGTTTAACCATGCCGAAGCCACTCTGAGCATCTTCAACCAAATTGGGCCTCTGACAACCTTCCAAACATTTCCAGGAATCTGCCCATACACTATCTTGTTCCATGAAGCCATTGTGGCCCTCCTTATGAACCTATGCTTTTCTTAACAATTGTTGTATTTTGTAGTTGATTAGCTGAAGGTCAAAAGTTTGGATAAACAATTTGATACTAATTTAAAAACATGTTTGTTCCAGATTCTTGAGAAGTGAATTCAAATGATTTTCTTGTACAAGCAGAAGTTTTGTTTAAACCACAGATAGAGCAAAAAGAAATAGTTTACACAACAAATGCTAAAATGAACAATTTACATTGTAAATGTTAAAACCAATAATTTACACAGTAAATGTTAAAACAAAGGAGGATCATATAAAAGTGTATCAGATGAAAGGTTAGAAGTGAATATGACATTTAGCATGAAGACCAAACATCCAAGAAGCTTAAAGGTAAAAAGATCAAAGTCTAAAAGACAATAGAACCTAAATAATAGGAACAATCAACCAACTTCAACAATTTTCAGCTTTTTCAGTGATAGTCATCAACAAAGTAGCATCAAAATAGTTCCAGAACAACTAGTAGTATTTATTTTGATTTTATAATAATATATTTTTGTAAAAATTGTTTAGGATATTTTCATAGTTCTAATTTTGTATAAATAACTCTCCTCATAAGTTAATATAGTTTACCATTGAAGAAGGGTTACACCCTTGATGAAGAATTTGTAAACATTTGATGTACTTAGCTTTTCTAGACCCCTAATACAAAGAAAAGGATTTTGAATTTAGTTTTACATAGTTTTTGTTTCTTGTAAGTTTCTCTAGTATTACTCATTATGTTTTTCTTCATATTATTATCACTTTACAGAGATAACTAGGTAGGAATAATTGTGTTTCAATCTATTCGTATAAACTTCTAAAGTGATAATCTATAAAGAGAATGGATTAATGGACTGTCTATTTAATTAATTCCTTCTTAATCAATAAATCATCAACACCTTGTTGTAAGTATAATCATATTCTATTGAACCTTCTGAACATCGGTTAGACGTTTTCATACTTATGATTACACAATTTTCTTTCTGAAAATTGTGATAATCATATTATTTCTTTGTTTCCTCTCACCACTGTTCAAGCTATATCATTGTGTGAAATTTTATAGCAACCCTCTGCTTTGGAATTAATATTATTCAAAAGGTTAGGCATTATAGTGTTACGTCTATTTTATTCATTTCTCCTCCAATTGAAAACAAAACCCCAAAATAATTATGTTAAATGCTCTGGCTTGATAGCTAACCACTATCAACTCAAAGGTACAACATTAATCTGGCGCCATTATCGGTGATTCGAATTCCATTATGTTTTCCTGGGGCAATGATATTCATTCTATTCCTCTAAGGTGCTTAAGGGACTAGAAAGGTTAAAATCCTTCTCCTGTCAACTCCACTAGCCCAAACTGGCACCTTTTAAGCACACCAAATCTCATTCGGAATTTGACTTAGTTAATCCTCTGTCAGATCCTGAAAAAAATATGAGAAAAGATAGTTCTAAAATGAGACATCAACCATCTTCTTCTTCCTCTTCATCCTTGTAGTCTGAGGAGTTAGTATCATTTGATCCTTTTAGTAATATTCTACATGATCTTGATTTGACACAAATACCTCCTAGGGTTTCTGAACTATTAGATAGAGGAGTTGACTTATATTCAACTTCCTCATTCATTCTTTCGAAACACATCTAGGACCCTCACTACACCAAGATCACCTAAAACTGAGTCTAACTTGGGTGTTCATTTACCTTAATACAAACCCACATATTTCATATCCCCTACCACTTATTCATTTCCTTCCACTTCTAAACAACCTGAAGCTTCTACTTATGAACAACCTGAAGAGACCATCTCTATAGATTCAACTCAACACTTTGAAAGAAAATAGGGTATTCATTCATGGGTCCCAAAGTTAGTTCTTAATACCCCTTTAAATTTATTTAGGAGATCCCCTCCTTCACCTCGACATAGTCACACACCCCCTCAATCACCTTCTTCTACCTTTTCCTCATCTTCTTCTTCTTCATCCACACAAACACCTCATACATGACTTTCTACTATGGCATTCCAACCTATTTTACAGGCTAGATCTGCAACTTTAGTCTTACCTACTAACCTCGATGCATTCCCAATCGGATACTTAAAATACCTTCCCAGGAATAATGGAGAAAATGGTCCCACTGTTGAGGACCATCTTCAAGCTTTTCTAGACTTTGTAGACAACATGAATATCGAACAATAAGATGTTTACATGAGACTATTAGTACAGTCACTTGAAGGAAATGTAAGAATTTGGTCTAGGCAGTGACCTATAAATTCCATTAGAAAATGGGAAGAGCTTACAAACATATTTAAAAATCAATGGGGTGTAAAGAAATATCCTCTTTACTTTCTAGTTGAGTTTGAAGCACTTAAAAGAAACTCTAGTGAACGTGTAAAAGATTTTATCAAACGGTTCATTGAACATTCTCATAAGATGCCCCCTGATTGTAAACCCGCTGTAGTAGTAGCTAAGTCTAGGTGTTCTAAAGCCTTTGACAATGATTTTTTTGTAATGCTAAGAGAGAAAATTCAATAACTCTTGAATATATCCAAACAAATGATATAGAGGTGGAAGCAAATAGGTCTTTTTCAACTTCCTTGAAAGCTAAAGAGGAAAAGAACCAAAGAAAACTCAAGTCTATTCAAGAAGCCTGTAGTTCCTTTAGTTCTTTTAAGACTAAAACTGAATATTCTAAAATACATGAAATAACTTCTCTTCTTAGAAATATATCTAATAGAATTTCCAAGATTTAGACTCAACCTAGGATAGTTAAACAAACAGTTACTAGACCCCAAAATCAAAATCAAGGTCAGTATAGAAGGAATCCAAAAGTACAGATTCTTTAGAAACCTAGTGATGATCAACAAGTTCCCACTCCTTTCGTGATAGATGACTAGCAACTTGATAAAAATACTATGACTATTACTCAAGATATCAATAACATGGATACTTATTCTAATCAAACAATTATTGTTTGTCTCTCACAACAAAATCAGGTTCAAGAAGATCTAGAATCCTCACAAGTTTCTAAATACCATACCTTCTCTGAATTTTTAATTGCAGAGTTGAACAAGAGACATGATCTTAGGCCTAGACCTAGCCCTAGAAGACCTCCTAAGGACACTCTAATAATTGAACCTCATACCAAAGCTGTTGAAACTCAAATAATTGTTATTTGACCATTAAATCAGTCAACTGATACTGCTCAAAGTGATAAAAATTGTTTGACTAAATTTAATGTTGAAAAAGAGTTAGAAAGAGTTAAAATCCTAATTCCACTTTCATAACTTTCCAAAAACCCTCGATATAAAAACCAAGTCTCCAAATGGATACAAAACGCCTCGGTTGATGCTAAAATTGATATCATTAGTTTGCAAGATGAAAAACCAACAATTGTCTTTGGTCCTAGCTCAGATATTATATATGAAATAGTGCCTCCCATCTATGTAACTCTTAAGACAAATGATTTCATCTTATATAATTGTATGCTTGATTCTAGAGCATCACATAGCCTCATGCAAGAAACTATCATGGACTGTTTGAAACTTGATATAACTAGATCCTATCATGACTTGTACATATTTGGTTCTAAAAGGGTGCCCTGCTTAGGATTGATTAAGGATTTAGTATTCAGCCCAAATTCCAGTGAAAAGTGTAGTGCTTGATATAGTTGACATAGATATTCCTCCCAAATTTGGAATGCTCCTTTCTAGGTCTTGTTGTGCAAATTAGGGGGAACTCTTTAGATGGATATGTGTTATGCCACTATTCCAGTTTATGGGGGAGAACAAATGAAATTATATAGAGCAATAAGTTTTATGAACATTGTTTGAAAAACAAAGTAGCCAAGGAACCATCCCAATTATGTAATTGATTAGGATTTTGGTTGCTTTCAAATCTCTTCAAACCAAATGTATGAAACAGAAGTTAAAATAGAAGATGTAATTGAAAGTACTCTACCAAATCCAACTGATGTATGGAAACTATTTTTTTATGGTTCTCGTACAAAAGATGGAGCAGGAGCTTGGGTAGTTTTAATTTCACCAGAAAAATAAAATATCACCCAATCATACAAACTTGACTTCAAGTTACAAATAATGTGGTTGAATATGAAGCTTTCTTTTTGGGACTACAATTAGCCAAAAGCTAAAGGTTCGAAACATAAGTGTTTTTACTAATTCAGAACTTATTATCAAACAAGTGAGACTATTTTCCACACTAAGCATCCTAGACTTAGGTCTTACAGAAATGAAGTTTAGAATTCAGTTGAAAACTTCTTTGATGCTCTTAATTTGACTTATATTCCAAGAAATTAGAATATTCATGCTGATGCCTTAGTTGTCTCTGCTATTTCATTTAAAATTCATGACTAGACCAATGTACTCTATCAAATACAAGTCAAGTAATGACCATCCATCCGAGACAATCTAAAACACTGGCAGATATTTAAATATGATGAACATTTGAAATCTTTTCTGCAAGTTATAGATGAATTTTCATTCCTACAAATTGATGAAGATAGAATAGAAATAAATTAAAATACAAATCGAAATTATACTTCAAATTCCAATTCAAAAATTGCTGATCATGACATTATTCAATTGTCTAAAAAATTTATTGCCAAAGGCGTCATTCCTTCAGAAAAATTGTTTGATCAAAATGATGTCCTCCGAAATCCTCATTCCATTTCTTCACAAGATGACATAGAAGAAAATAATATTGGAACAAATGATGATATTAAAACATCAAAATCTTTGCATCTCTAGATCCTCAGATCAAAGCTCAATATCTTAGGTTACTTCAAAATTATAAGGATGTTTTTGGATGGACCTATGCTGATCTAAAAACCTATGGTACTTCATTAATACAACATAAGATTACTTTAAAGCTAGAAGCAATTCATTATCAACATAAACTTAGGAGGATAAATCCAGCTCTTCTACCAACTATAGAAAAGGAAATTAAGAAAATGCTAGATTCCTAGATCATTCTCCCTCTTAGATATTCTAATTGTGTTGCAAATTTAGTTCTTGTTAGAAAAAGAATGGAGAAATTAGACTCTGTGTGAACTTTAGAAATTTTAACAAAGCATAATTAAAAGATAACTATCCTTTACCTGAAATGGATCAGTTACTTCAAATGGTTTCATGAGCACAAGAATTTCTATGCTTGATGGTTCTTTAGGCTATAATCATGTAAATGTTCATTCAGCAGAGAGAGAGAAGACATCCTTTACTACACATTGGGGTACATTCATGTATGCTAGAATGCAATTTGGCTTATCCAATGTTGGTGAAACATTTCAGAGAGCTATGGATGTAGCTTTTATGGGTCACGTAAATAAAATTGTGGTCATTTATCTCGATGACATAATAGTTTTTCTAAATCTAATCAAAAACATCTAAATCACTTGATGAATGTTTTTGACAAGTGTAGAAAATTCATAATATCATTGAATCCTAAAAAGTCTTTGTTTTCTATCAAAGAAGTAAAATTGTTGGGCCATATAATTTCAAAAGGGGTGGTGATTGATCCCAAGTGTGTGCCTTCCATTGAAACATTGACCTTACCTAGAAACAAGAATGAGATTCAATATTTTTTAAGCAAGATTAATTTTACACAGTGAATGTTAAGACAAACAATTTACACAGTAAAAGTTAAGACAAAAAATTTACACAGTAAATGTTAAAACAAACCATTTACACAGTAAATGTTAAAACAGAGGAAGATCAGATAAAAGTGTATCAGATGAAAGGTCATAAGTGAATATGACATCCAGTGTGAAGACAAAACAACCAAGCAGATTGAAGGGAAAAGGATCAAAGTCTAAAAGACAATAGAACCTAAATGACAGGAACAGTCAACCAGCTTCAACAATTTTCAGTTTTTTGAGTGATAGTCACCAACAGAGCAGCAACAAAATAGTGCTAGATCAACTACGAGTCTTTATTTTGATTTTATAATAATCTGTTTTTGTAAAAACATTTTAGGATATTTTCATAGTTCTACTGTTGATAACAACTCTCTTCACAAGTTATTATAGTTGACCATCGAAGAAGGGTTGCACCCTTGATGAAGCATTTATAAACATTTGATGCACTTATATTTTCTAGACCCTTAATACAAAGCAAAGGATTCTGAATTCAATTTTATACAGTTTGTGTTTGTGTTTCGTGCAATTTTTTCCAGTATTACTCATTATGTTTTTCTTCATATTCTTATGACTTTACAAATATAACTAGGGAGGAATAATTTTGTTTCAATATATTCCTATAAGCTTCTGAAGTTATAACCTATAAATAGAATGGAATTATTAACTTTTTGTTTAATTAATTCCCCTTAAATCAATAAAGCATCAACATCTTGATGTAAGCATAAGCATATTCTCTTGAACCTTCTCAACATTGGTCACAGGCTTTCAACTTATGATTACACAATTTTCTGTTTGAAAATTGTGAGAATCATAGTATTTCCTTGTTCTGCTAACCATTATTCAAGCTATATCACTGTGTTAAATTTTATAACAACCCTCTGCTTTGGAATTAATATTATTCAAAAGGTTAGGCATTACAGTTTTACATCTATTTCATTCATTGGTCCTCCAATTTAAAACAAACCCCAAAACAATTATCTTAGATGCTCTCGCTTGATAAGTGACCACTATCAACTCAGAGGTAAAACAGAAGACAAATAGGCCACGATATGAAGAGACAAAGGAACAAGTCGCAATTGTAAAGAAAAAGGATACGGAGGTCCTGAATCACAAAACCCATGTCTAGTTGTATGTCGGAGATCTAGTGAGTAGTTGCACATTTCATTTGCACAACAAATTCATAAGTAGTAATTATGAATTGAGGGGAATCATAGGGTGAGAGTGGTTTGCAAGTTGCATAGAGAGGGAAGTTTGCAATAGAGGACAAAGTTCTAGGTCACAAAGAAAAATTGGTTGCAAAGTCACAAGGGAGAGATCACAAGAAAGAACAGGTCGCAAGGTCGCTAAAGAGACTAGGTTGCATAGATTTTTTAACTTATCAGATGCAATATTGTGACTATGCGACTAAGGAATGGTTAGTCACAAATCACAACAGGAGGTAGATCGCAGGTGACATTAATAGATAGGTTACAAGGTTGCGAAAGAGATGAGGTCTAGCAAGCTTTTGGTTTCACCAAATATGATTTGTGACTTAGCGAATAGGGTTTTGATAGTTAGGTCATGAGGAGATTGAATGCTTTAATTTGCAAAATGGGGAGAGGTATCAAATGGAGAGGTTTCAAGATCAGACTAGATACCATGTTGCATAGGCTACTATCTTTTCCAGTTGTTGATTTTGCGACTTTTTCGTGACTATGCAACTAAGGGCACTAAAAGAATGGCAAGTCAAAGATTTAATTGGTAGTCACATGTCACAAGTCCAATTTCCAGTGAGGAGGTGACATTGAGGAGTTGCGCACTAAATCTATTAGATGCAATATGCTTAATAAGGGTTGCAGGTTACATATGTAGGGGTCAATCCCAAATCATGCTAAATTCAAAATGTGACTTGCGACTAAGCTAGCGGACAAAATTGTTTAACTTTAAGGCTAAGCTTACCAAAATGTGATGAAAATCCTAGCTTGGATGAAGTACGATTTGAAGCCTAGAAAATAATAGGAAAATGAGATTGGGAATATTTTAAGTGGAGGAGAGTCAAAACTCAATATTTCCCATGAATTAAAGCTTGGTTGAAGCCATGTTGACCCCTACGAAAGTATGCCAACATTGAACCACAAATGTCTGCATGATACATCTTATAAAACTTGACATAATGATATCTGATTCTCACTAATAGTTGATCCTAATGATGATGATCCTTCGTGGTATAGTTGCAACCTTATCCAAACCCTAGGGAAAAAATAAGCACAAATAAGTATGAAAACAATATAGTTTTCAGACAAATAAATAGACATGAAGGAATAATTCTAGAATATACTTAGCAAAATTAATCATTGCAAATGTTGTAACCTCTGTGTTGAGAATGAAATAGAACAATCCAACTTAGACAATGTACCTCATGAGCATACATGGATTTCAACCTCAATGATAACTATGTTATTAAAGGGTTACGACTAGTTCAAGCCCCGAAGATACTTGTTAATACCTTGAAAAGCAAAGAGAACCAAAATTTGGATATAGAGGTTAAAATATTTGGGTGTTGTTGTAGTGGCTACAACACTACCCAAATATAAGGTAGTAGAATCACACTCATGTTATCATTTACTAACTAGCATGAAAAGGTTTTCCATTAGAGACATTTTCCTAACTAGTTGAGTGTCCCTAATCTCACCATAGGGGCCCATATCTCCATCATTTTCACCTATATCTTCCTCTTTGAATGAGTGAGAATCCGTGCATGGTTGGAAGTTCTCCCACCTCATGGGTTTACCCACATAGTAGTAACCTTTGCATTACTACAATCCACGTCATCATACCTTTCCTAGGAATAATTTTTTTGCATGACTCAAACCATGGGCACATTACTCTTTCTTGGTTCATTACTAACCAATCCTCCATACTCCTAGAAATCCATATTTTTTATCATGGTGAATGCATCACCATATTTACATTTTTCCACTCACACCTCCACAATATAGTAGACCATTTTCATGGTCATTCTCCATTCATTTTCCACACAACGAGATTAACAAATGGGGATGGAACCCCCTATAGCCATGATCCTACACCATCATGGATTACTGTATAGTGAGGTACCTACCTCTATGGTTTTACATCCCAAACCATTGTTTATAATCTTTTGGAAAGTGTACAAAGATTATGCTTGGAAGAAGGTAACTTGCTCATTTTCATACCTATTAATTGAAAGTAGTACCCAGTCACCATTAGTTGGAGAACATATTTTTACACCCTACCCACTAAATTTTAGTGTCATGTCATGACCCTCTACCACTTCTACAAAATACAATATATTGTTGCAAACCACAATCACCTATTAAAATCAACCATTTGTCACTCCCCTAGATGTCATATTAACTCCAATTGATTTCCTATTTTAGTTTATTTTAACTGCCAACACTCACATCATGGTCCAACTTTGAGAATTTTACAGTATTTATATCATATTATTAACCTCATTAATTATTCCTTTTTTTCCATTTCATGGTTACATATTGTATTAGCCACAAGTGGATCTCCTATAAAACCTCTTTTATGGATAGTCATGTTTTACTTCTTGTTGACATCAACTCCAATTTTCGAGGAAAGTAATATCTTGGTTCTCATTTCCATCCAAGATGAACCTTATATGAAATAAAGGTGCTCATCATTACCCATTTTTCATTAACATCCCAAATGTTTGATGTTGACATTATTTCATCAATCAACGAGTGTCATACTTTGTCACATTTGCAGTTTCTCATTTTGGTCGAAGATCCAACTACTACACCAACACCTCCCACAACACTGCCATTATAATTCATTGCGTCTAGTACATCGTGTCATGCACATCATTCACACTATCTTCTATTAGATATTCCGTGAAGGAAAAATCATTCATCTACTGTAGCAATAATATTTATGTTCTCATCACTCTCCATAAGCTTCTTCTTGTGTACCAATGTAACCACGTTTTTCAAAGTTATGATCACAATCGTGGAACCTTCCCACCTCACACGTATATCATAAATATTTTCTACTAGAAATGGGTTACATTAGTATTTACTCTCCTTTAGCACCCCTTAATCTCTCTCTGATTAGGATATCTCCCCTATTTAGTCAGTGATACTCCTTTTCAAGTAGAAAATCATTATGTATTTCAGTTATACACTTGCTCGTAGCCTCACACATTAGGGGAAACTCTTATCAATGAAAATCATGCACTTAAATGCATCATCTATGGAAATCAACAATGAGGAATGAAGACAAAACAATGGTTCCTAAGGTTACCATTTAAAAACAAAATAATGGTTCTGAAGGTTACCATTTAAAAACAAAATAATGGCTCATAAGGTTACCATTTAAAAAATCAAAATATGCAAAGTCACCTAGTAAATTTATCATGGATAACCACATGTATTTCTTTGATAGTCATGTGAATCCATAGAAGTGAGACATGTGAGTAGTATATAAGCCGAATCCAATTAAATGTACAACCACCAAGTGGAAGGAATATGTCAAAGAGATCAGGCTTGATCAAATGCACCACTAAAGTGGAGTTAAGGAGCCTCCAAAGGACTCCCTCTGTATCCAACTGTCTCACTCAAAGATAAACTTGCATCAATGACCCAAGGGGAGGCAAGACATGATCCTAGTTCTATATATATCACTACATTTGGGATCATTAAAAAGCAGACAGTTCAAATTAGTGTTATGGTTCTAGATTATATCACAATTGGCAAAGCTTTGTGTTGGATGAAGTTCACCAATTGAGCTCCAAAAGAAGATCTTGAGGAGTAATCATTCTTGCAAATAGAGAGAGAAAATGGACCTTCCTTTAGGGGAATTATAGAGTGCATTTCCCTATAATTTATGTTTAGTGTTTCTAGTTGAATTTTGTAGCTATGTTTGGTTTTCATAATTTTTTTATCCCTATAAAATATGAAAGAACGAATAAAACAAATATGAACACCAAGTTAACTTCAAAAGATGGAATTTCAATTTTTAAAAATTAAAATGATTTTTACATCCAAAATTTCAAGTCCACCCTCTAAGAAGTATAGTTCATCTTAGACACAAATTTTCAGGCTCATAAATTCACTGTTTATACACTACTCATTCTCCACTTCAATACACCAATTGGATGACCATTCGAGGCATAATAAGAAGGATGAATATGAGGAAGAATAAGAGGATGAATTTAAGGCATGAAGAAGGATGGCTTATGAGGTGGTAGACAAAAATTTAATGAAGCTAAATTTGTCTTTGTTTAATGGTGTTTGACCTAGGTTTGATTATTAGTCGGTTTGAATTTGTTTTTGATTGGTAAATCAAATTGTATTTCTTGTTGAATTACACAATTTCTCTAAGAAAAGGTTTCTCATTTTTTTCCCTTTTTAGGATTTTTTTTATCTCTCTTATTTGATGTCTCTGTGTGATACTACTAGATTTATTGTTTTAAACTTCATTATTTTGTATATATAAATGCTTAATGATTGATGTGACATAAGTTAAACCAATAAATAAATAGTTAGAGGTAATTATCAATTTAGAAAATCTTGAAAAATTAGCATGGTATTAATCAAGATGAAAGAAAATACTTCGAAAAAGAAGCCCCTGAAAATTTTTTGTAGCCCTAGTTCAAACTTAAAGGTGGTTTATCTAAGATCAAGCTAAAGGTCTAGGAAAAAATATGGGTAGAAGACCACAATCATGCTTACCTTGTCTTTGTGGAAAGACCACACACCTATTTAACATGGAGATGAGAAGGCATGGAGGATAGGATATGTTGACATTGATGATGCAATTGTTGGTTGCAGTGATTGATGGTTTCTATTGATGTCAACCTTTTCATGTATTGAAAATTATTATGTTGCTTTTGCTTATGTTGCTTGGCTTCTTAGCTACAGAGTGTGTACCTTAGTATTGGAATTACAAGTATTGGTATTACTATGGTATCATTACCTTGGTATTGGTTTGTGTGTGGTCAAGGTTAGAACTTGGTATTGGAATGATAGGGATTAGTATTACGGTGGTATCTTCAGATGGTATTGGCTTGGATATTACCATGGTACAAGGGTCCATGGTATTCCCCTAACCAAGGTATTAACCCATGGTATTCACCTAGAGTTTTGTTATGGTACAGGTGTCCATGGTATTGATTGGAGACTCTTGAGGATATTTTGATATATATTATTGTGAGAATATTGAGTGAATGTGGGGATTAATAGTGGGCATGAGAGTGAGTGTGTGCTACAATATTTTTTCTTTCATAAGGCTTACATGTAGCTTTTGTTGGGTGATTTAATTATTAGATTTTATTTTCATATCATATCAAAGCTAGGTTGTTGGGTTTGTCATGTTGAGCAATTTTATGAGCCCAATGTGAAATATTGTGAAATGTGGTTCACATAAAGGTTTTGAGGGAGTCTAGGCTCATAATAGACAATATGTAAATAAGGTGGAGGCCTTCTAGCCAACAAATTAGAAGTAGAGGTCTAGAGTCAAGTAGTATTGGGTAAGGCCTATTAGTAGTGGTGGATTCAAGAGAATAGGTGTTCTTAGAGTAGTGAGAGAAGAGTCTCTCTATTTAGTATTGCTAGCAGAACTATCTTAGTATTCAGATCTTCCACCTATTGGGTGGTATTTCCTCTATGTAAAACATTGTTTAGCATAATAGAGACTTGAGTTGCAACAACAACTGGTGGTTTTCTCCCTAGAGAGGGTTTTCCACGAAGAATCATTTGTGTCATCTTATGTGCATGCTTTCCCTTTTTATTCTTTATGGTGTTCTTATATGGTGGTTTTACATGCTTTGATACATTGATTTCATGATGATTTTAAGAGTGTAGTTGATAAATGACTAAATTTGGTGTTTTGGGTAAAAAAAATAAAAACTAAATAAATCCTGGTACTATTGATTCAACCCCAGTAGTGATATCATTTCAAAAAGTCTGCATCAAATAGAGGTTCAGAATGATCGCTTAAGAGACGACCATGGTCCATGTAATGAAATAAGAAGAAGCAATCTCAAAAACGTAAGCGCAGTAAAAAAGTGAGGAAAATTACAAATTGAGAAGAATACCTTTCCTTATGAGAAAAAATAGTGAAGGTAAATGTTGTGATCATCTTATATCTGGTATTAGGTTTCATTTTAGTGATGATGATTTTCTTGAGATTGATGATTTAGAAGATGGCATCAAACCAATACAGTCTGACCTTTTGGAGAGAAGTGGAGGAAATGTTTTTGCAAAAAAAATGAGAAGCTCAAAATGAAGAGCCATGCAAGATAGCTATTTTGGAAGCTACGATTAGAGAAAGATCATATTAGGAAAAAAAATTCTGAAGAAGTTATTGCAAATACTTAATGAGAAGTAGCTTATCTACAAAGAAGAAATTATCAAATTAAAAATTCAACTCGACGAAACAAGGAAAGAGGAATGATAAAGTAATATGCGGTGAAAGAGGTTCAATGTGGAATATTGGAAGCATAAATGGTTGCATTGAGAAGTAATTTTAAAGATAAAGCCACTTAACTGAAGATTAGCCAAAAATATCCAAATTCCATGCTGCACAAGGAAGAAACGAGATCTAAAGAAAATTTGAAACAACCAATAGAAAAATATGGTACCAAACAGTGAGAATAACAAGAGTAGAAGATCAATTAAATTTTTTAGCTAATCAAAATTTTGGGCATATTACAGTAAACTGAAAAAGTATGGAACAAAAAAGGCATAAAACAAAAGGGAGCATCATGCAAGTTCATCCTTGGCTAGGTATAAAAGTATTTGTGTAATGATTTGGGCATAAAATTGTTGATTGTAGGCTTCATGGAATAAGTACAGAAAGATAGACCATGAAAATACTTCAGTCCTTTCTGCCATTTCTTTGGCACTTAAGATGTCTTACTTGTAATAGTCTTTTGCCATAAGGCTAAAGACTGCAAGGTTCTCTGGTCTCTCATGGAGTTTAGAAGAAAGAAAAGGCACCTAGGTGCGAGTACCTCAAGCAAGCAAGTAAAACTCAAAAAGATCTAGAAGAAAACAGAGCAAAATAAGATTGTTAATTCGAAGGTGCAACAAGAAGTTCGAAAAAGAAACTGAGGCCTACATGGCCTCAAGCTGGCATATGGCTGCATCATGGTATTTGCATGCAACCATAAGCATTCTAGAAACAAAGGTTTATCTCTTGGTTTATACCAAGTGCATGTGAATTTTGAGTTATTTTCTTGCAATGATGTAATTTCAAACCCAAGCTTAGAGATTTTGAAGAAATACATGCACGAAACAAAGAAATCGATGATTAGCATTAAAAAAAACGTGTGAATTCGATCAAGAAAACAAAAGAAATGCACATCATTGTTGGAGAGAAAATTTATGCACATTACACATAAATGAGATAGAACGTTGAAAGAGGGAAAAGGTGAGTGTTATTCTTCTGCATGGTATGTTATGGAAACCTTGATTAAGTATACAATCTGTTCTAAGCTCGATCTAGTTTTTATGTGAGAGTCTAGCAAGCATAATCTAATGAGTCATTCAGAAAAGGTCGTTTTGATTCCTAGAAGTGACGGAACGAAATGCATTGGTATCAGGTGAATATGTATATGAAAATAAATCTAGGCCAGCAATCAACATTCGATGGCATTGAATAAATCAAATTAATAATGTTGATTTGGTGTTAATATTTGTGAACGCACTAGATTTGGTCAAATAAGTCTGTGCATGCATAGAAAAATCCAATAAACCGAGGTGGATTTGTTTATCATTTTGTTAATTCATAAACCGAAATTTGTTGTTCTATTTGGTCATTGGGATGGCTCATTGCATAACATTGTAACCTGGTCCAATATATACACAACGTTTGATCTGGTCGATGTGTTTGTTACGTATGAATTTTATCATTCATCTAGGTAAACAAAATAGTTCAGCCAACTCAATGCCTTAAACCATGTGATACTGTGTGTATGGTAAATCATTGTTTTTCATTTCAAACATGGGTGTCGCCCTACTCAAGTTGTTTCGAAATGATAGAATTCAATTGAGATAGTCGATGCAACATTGCAACTCCGAGCTAAAGTTGAACCTTGCAACAAATCTATTGAAATAACGAGGAAAATTTCTGAAAAATATGCTCGTGAGTTGGACACATATTTTTCTGATTCAGGAAAATGGGGAAAATAGAAAATGTCACCCAACACACGTGTGCATCACACAGACTCTAGCTCGGCTAGCGCCTCCCGCTCCACCCATGGTGCACTCTATTCCCTATAGGAAGAGCAGTGGCAATGAGAACCGAGATTTCATCATCAGAAGTGTCGATGGCTCCTTCAAAACATGTGGGAGTTGACTTCGATTCTCAAATTTGGTTTTCACATATTTTGACCAAGCTTGAACATAAAAATGAATTTTTTCTATCGAGTTTGAAGCTGCACTGATCACCCCAATTGGCATGCTGGGTGATATACATGTACCGTTAGTAAAGGTGATTCTTCCTGTAATTAGAGGTGCTCTCGGGCATGATACGTGGGTGTCTTTATTATGTAATAAACTTAAGGATCACTCATGCCATGTAGCTAAAAGGATGCATGAAGGAGATGAGAATTGTTCACGTCAATTGTTCTCAACCTAAATTTTTAAAGATGTCCCAGGTATGCTCATATATTTTTTTAATTTGTTGCGTTTGGTTCAACTAAAAAACCACACTCCATATTACAATGTCAATAAATCATACCATGTGATTCTCAACAACTAAAGTTGCAACAATTTAACCCAAATTTCTATAATGCATGGAAGACAGTTTTCCACTGAACTTGAAAATATGGGTTTTTAGTTTAGCCCATTTTTGTGTTTCTTCTTCTGATTATACACACAATCAATTTCTGCAAATTGTGAGGTTGAAACGGATGAAGACCAAGGGCTTCGATCATACAATGAATAAAAAGATTGATATAAGATTTGTATTCATTCTTAAATATATCATTTAGAAGCATCCCAAATAGTCCTTGTTGGTGCCTAACATTTTAATGTCATAGCATCATTAAACACTCCTATAGACCTGATTCTCTTTTATGGCCATAGGCAGTCCCTCTCCCTATGCAGACTTGGATTTAAATTTTAAAAAATATCTCAAGTTCCATATGTGAATAATCCCATACTAAATCGCATACATAGGTGTGTACCATCACACTATATCCATGTACACCTTTAAAAATATGAAAAATAAAATAGAATGTTATTTTCGGGCATGGTTTATGAATTTTAAGGAGAACCCACCTACATGATCCTGTAGCCTAATTGAAATAACGAATTTGAGGTGGTATATATATACCCCTTACGTAGGCCTAATATATACAAGAAGAAGGATATCAACATTATACTCAATTTCTCCCATATCTAGTCCGACTTTCCCATGTCTCATACACTCAGAGTCTCTAGGAAAGCCTAGTTTTCTTTGCATAGACACTCAAAATCCTTATCTAACATATACTCGCACTTATTAGAGAGGTTTTCTTTGTCTCTTACGTTGGATGAATATATAGGAAGGCTTCGTCGGTGCCTTTGCCCTGGATTAGGTTGTATGTTTCTCGTAGCTACTGTTGTTAATAAGTAAAGAAGTTCATGTCTTGTTCCTAATATATGCTTTCATCTTATCAATATTGGTTTATATGTTTATATATGAGGACATAACATATTAATATCTATGCCCATTGAATTATCTATTATGTATATACTTATGTGTTTGATTTGCAGGTGTGTGTATCTTGGAGGAAGTAGAGGATTTGGACCCTACACGAACATCTTCAAACATAGGACCTTCGGGTATGTTTCCAAATCCATGTTTGGTAATTCAAATGTTTGGTATGCTTTTCTGAGTTCTCTTTTTTGATTATCTTATCCTGCTCTGTTGAGGCTTTCAAGCCTTATCTTAGGAAAATTTTCCCACCAACACTGAAAAAGGTAGAAGGAATTGTGACTGACCATTCCTATTTTGAGGTTTATGAGAAGATTCCCAACAACTTTTAAGGAAGTTTTTGGACATAAATATAACATCCCCAAGTTGTTACAAACATTAAGGTGGCTCTTCTAGTCAAATGAGTTATAGGAGCATATCACATTGTTGTGAAAGAAGCACTAGAGCCAGAACCAGAAAGTTGAATTCACTATGCACATAGGGAAAGATATCTAGAGGCTATTGTGGTTGTGGTGCCAAAACAAAAGCTTGTAGTTATCTTTTGTTTGACGGTCTAGAGGTGAAGTTGGATTTTGGAGGTAGTGGTGATGGTGGGATCATCATAACAGCATGTATACATGGCGAAGCTAGATAAGAATGGAGAGGCAAAAAACCAAAGATTCCAGTGTGCATTAATAATAAGATAATATAAGTGCAATGATGGAGATTTTCTATAACAAGCATGAAAACTAGATTTCCATATGAATATGCTCGGGAAAAAAAATTATGGATTTTTTATACTAAATATTATATGCTACGGTCAATAAATTTTCTACAATTTTCTTTTAAATGTTAAAACCATTATTTATATGCTTTACTATTGTTCTCATAACAACATAAATCATGACGATATGGATTGTATTCTTCTAGTTTCTGTATGAAAAATCAAATGCTAAGAGTTTCGGCAAATGTACATAAAGATATCTTTAGTGTGTAGGCTGAAAATGTGTTTGGATTTAGAAATGTAACTTTTAATATGTGCTACAATTTGAAGTCACTTTTATGGGCTTATTGTGAGTGTCATAATATTACATTTCACTGTATTTCTTATTGAAACCCTACAAAATGTGAATTGTATTGGTCTATGTCATTTACAATATGTATGCACATGATGGTGCAAATCATTCTTGGTTGCGATAGAGAGTCTCTATTGTCCATCATTCAGCTAATAGACTCCTAGTGATAGTCCTTAATGTGAGTTGATTAATTGACCAATGTAAAGTATTTATGAGTCCCTATAACTATTGTTTAAAATTTTCTGGTCATGTCATGTGAAGTCATTGGTTGCAAGAAAGAGGGTCATGATTGAAACGTTGGGTTCATACAGTCATTAATGTCAATTGATTGTTACAGCCATATATGAATATAACATCCCCTCATTAAAAGTTCATGTAATAAAAGTTAGTAAAGGAAAAAATTAGACCACGGTTAAGGGACACATATTCCAAGTTGAATGTTAGGAAAGACACCTTAGTGTGGGTGATCATTCAATTTATTATGGCTAAGGAAATTTGCAAAGGCAATAGCAAAGGCTTTGGAAAGGAAAACAATCATTTTTAACACATTTAATTATGGAAATAATGGAAATTAGGAGAAAGCGAAGGTCAAAGGTTAGAGGTTGCATGTGAGGAGGAAAATGAAGGAAAATAATGGAAAATGAATAAATTGGAGGCCTAATTGATAAAAGGGCTTCTAAAAATTAGTTGGTACCCTTTTGTAAGTTCAATTTTAGATCTCTCTCTCTCTCTCTCTCTCTCTCTCTCTCTCTCTTGGAAACTTAGAGATTTCTTGGAGCACTCTAGCCTTGGAGAGAGGAAGGAAAACTAAGAAAAAGGAAAGGAAGGAAAGCAATGATTAAGAAAGGAAGAGAAAGATCAAGCAGCTTCAATACGAATACTTGCACATAACATATTGCATGTGCAATTTCCTAGATGGTTTTAACATGGATGGCTTTCCATGTTGGTGTTTCGTTCTCTTACTATTAGTGGCATGGTTTCTCTGGGTTATGACAATGCTTTTCACCCTAGCCTTTCATTTTTCTAGATAGCCATGGTGTGATGACATTGTTTTCTTCGTTCTGGGCTTTGGACTTTGTTGATGGTTTCATAATCTAGGGGAGGGAGGTAGTTTGAGGAAAATCCCAAAGGCCTAGTAATCCCTTGAACAATTTTGTCGAGATACATGGTAAATCTTGATGATGGAGTCTCAGTTTAGGGTCTAGTGAACCAGTGTCAGTTGTAGTAAAGCCTAAGGGATTGATGTATTAGTTTATGGTCTAGTGATCTGGTGTGGATTGCGATAAATCTTGAGAGACAAGGAGAAAAGAAATTCTTCAAGGATAGTGATGGAATCCAAATGCATTCCTAGCTCAGTTTAGTTTTGTGATCTTGGTGTCAGCTTTGTTGAGATCATGTTTTAGTGAGGGTGGAGGTAGTTCAACCTCTGGATTACCTTTTTTTTATTAGTTTATCCATGAGATCCCACATTTATGCTTGGAATATGGCATGGGGGTGACTAGATGAAAGAAAGGTTTCGTTCAGCCATGTCTATGGTTAGGTGGTGTGCAGAAGACCCGAACCTAGTCAAATTTTCCTATGTTTAATAAAATATAAGTTATCTTTTCTTTACTTACTAATATGTTTCTTTAATGGATGTTATCTCAGATTTATTTTTATGGTTTAGTGCTAGATATACGACTAATTATTGTGATGGAAATTTCATGTATTTACTTGTAATTGAGAGGATAATTGATGCAAGACCTAATTGACGTCAAAGGAGTTAAGCGAAGAGGGTGATGATCCTTATTATCAAGTCTCATATGAGTTATCAATCTTTTATTCTCTGTCTTGTCTTCATTTCCTATAGATTGCATTGATGCCAAGTGTTTGAAAAAAAGTCAGTCCCAGTTGGGGATGGTTAGGCTTAGTCCTCGAGTCATTTTATTATTTGTAAGACTTGTTATTAAGGAAATCATGGATTCTAGAAGTGTCATTGAATTCTGGGTAGTGACCTGGGCTCTAGGCATGAAAAAGTGGCTCAAATCTAGGGGACATTAACCAAGCACTGAGCATAAAAGTCCCTCGACAATAGCATGCCCATAGCATGGGAGATTTTGAGGGTTAATTGGTTAGAAAACACAGTGGGACTCAGGGGTTGGTTACCTGAGAGGTTGGGATGGTTATTGAGGATGTTGTTGATGATGTGGAAGGTATGTATGGTGTGTTTCCATAAGTTTGAATTCCTTAAGTTGACTTAGGAGGTCGAATAATATCATAGTAATGTATTGTCGCATGTTTGCCCCAGTTGGATGGTTACTTGGGTAGATGTGTGGCAATGGTGTTATAGAGTGGTATCAGAGCATGGTTCACCCCTCAGACTCGATAGGATATGTGTTGGTCATGTATTCATGTCTGTTGCACATGTGTTCCTTATGCTTCTAATCCACATGATTGTTGAATTTGCATGGTGTTGATCATGGTGGTAGTGATGTAACCGTGTGAAGGTTGATGGTGTTGTTGTGGGATGTCTTCATGGATATATGGTTGTATATTCATTTGTTATGCATGTTGATGTCTATATGTTGTTATGCATGCATTGTCAAGGTTATAGTTACGCATGTATAGTAGGTCAAACATGCATTGTGAGGTCACTGTATTTAGTTTAGGTCATCATGATGATATTGGTATGTTATGATGCTAATGTGCTAAATGAGGTAAAGAAGAAAATCCAAAATATTAGGATGAGGTTGTCGTATTCAACTTTAGTGTAAGATAAGATCATTATACAAGTATTGTGTGTTCGACATGCAGGAATATAGGTTAAGGATTTTTATATGCATTACGATTATTTGTATTCCTTTCATTCTATTGGTGTTATTGTTACATATATGATAAATTCTAGTTGATTGGTTTATTCATATGCACATGTGTCAAATAGTCATGAATGATAGTAACATGTGGTTTTATGCATTGCTATCGTTGTTTTATGATAGTTAACTTGATGATTATGTTATATTTTTTTGATGAGCATGTTGTATGTTAACTTGTTGTTGTTATATGCTAGTTAACTTGATTATTAAGGTTATATAATTAATATCTTGACGATTAAATGTATCAAGCTAAATTAGATTGGCCTATGAAAATGGTAAGGGTTATGACATTTAGGTATGAGTTAATGTGTTTTGATACTATCTCATACTAATCTAGACTGACTATGCAAATGTGATTATTTGGTATGAATGATAATTGTTTATGGTTTTATGATGTGAACATGTTAGCTAGTGACTATTATGGATATCATGAACTTATTTAGGTTTGAGTTGATGTTTTGTGAAGTTATTTCATGCTAACTAGATCGATTGTGCAGACAAGGTAGCCTCCACTGAGATACATTAAGGTATGAGTTTTCTTATGTCATCTACCTTATGCTTGAATGTTTGATTATGTCACCTATTGGTGTTTGAGTGTTGGTGTCTATTATGTCATCTATTTTTCTTCAATTTTTGATTAATCACATGATATGAATATGTTTATAGAAGATTTCATAAATAAATGATCTTGTTTTAAGATGGTTTTACTCACACATGTGTTGAGATAATTGATATGTACTTGACTGTAAGCAGGTGATAGTTGTAGCATTATATCTAATGGCTATGAGTTGACTATGGATTATGACATGATTTTTAGTCTTGGTAAAGGTTGATTTTAAATTAGTAGGATATGTTTCCTTAATACATGGAACATGTGGTAGACATGTGTGAGAAGTTGCAAGGAAACATGCTTGATACAAAAAGGTAAGGTAATTGGTGTAATGTTATGTTCACTTATACACTGATAGTTATTTGTTTATGGAAATATGATGCATGGGATTGCATGGAAGAAGAGATTTAGATGAAATCTTAAAGAAGGCCTGGGTTGAGTTTTCACTTGGAAGCATTGGAAACCCATGGGGATGGAGTCATGGTGTGTATTGCTAGGTTTTGTTTATGTTTGGTGCAAGGCCTTGCCACTTTGTTTGCAGTGTCATATTGTTATTTGTTTTCATGGTTTTCTTCTTGTTTGTATCTTTTCTTGCCTTTTATGTCTTGAGAGTCTTGGGAATTGGTTGGGAAAAGAGGAAAGTTAGTGGAGCTCATGGAGAGCTAAATGAAATCCAGCAAGTGATGTAAGGGCAATTGAAGGAAAAAGTATGACAACCAGTTGGATTGGTTTGGTCCATTGGGATAATGGATGGTTGGAGGACAATCATTAGAAAGGTAATCAATAAAGGTAATGTGAATGGATCTGCGACATCATATGCCTTGGCTATGTTAGGAACTTTTGTTCTCAATGTTTTACGTGCATTGCACACATAAAGGGAATTCTCTTAACCTTTACCTTATGATATCTGGTTTATGTTGACATCTATATATGTATACATGGATGTGTGTATGCATGTCATATCTGATAGGGTCATCATGGATCATGATTTATTTATGCTAATGTTTATATGTACATCTCTATGTATGTATGTCATTTTCTGACTAGATCAATATTGTTTTATGTCAATATTTATATGTATATATGTGTATGTATGCATATCATTGTCTGATAGGATCATGATTGTTTATGCTAATGTTTATATATATGTATGTATCTATGTATCTATGTCACTATCTGACAGGGTCATCAGGGATCATTCTTGTGGAAGAATGAATTGTTATGTAGGTGAATGACATGAAGAGGTTCTTAGTCCTACGAGAAATAAATTGAGAAGAGTAGCCATGGAAAATCTATGAGTTCAGTATCATGTGGTTCTGAGTTGATTTTATGTGATTATATTATGTCTATGTTATGGGAAGGATACACCGAGGGATACATCAACAAAATGAAAGAAGTGTGGTTTGTGACATGATGGGATAAGCATGGATAAGACACTGGAAACAAGGTTGCTTGGTAGAGACAATGTGGTTTTCGATGTGTGGTACTACTATTGTGCATATGTTATATATGTTGTACATGTTGCATCTATGATGCTGTGCACATGCGATGTTGTGTAGATATAGTGTGTGTGCATGTTGTTTATTCAATGTTATGTACATAGTGGTATCAGATACCGATAGTGTTGTGTGAATATTGCATATGAAGTGCTGGTTATAGAAGGTGCTATGTACATGTTGGATATGTGGTTATGCATATGTATTGTATTATGCATATGATGAATATGTGGCATTGTGTGCATATGATGTTGTGCACAGGTTATATATGGAGTGATGTGTACACATGATGCTATTTACACGTTGTATATGTAGTGTTATGTACATGTGGTGTTTCCTGCATGTTGTACAAGTTGTGTCATGTACAGACGGTGTTGTGTGTATGATTGTACAAGTGGTATTGTGTGCATGATTATACATGTGGTGTTGTGTGCATGTGGTGTTGTGTACATGTTGTACAAGTGATGTTATGTGCAAGTGGTGTTGTATACATGTCATGCATGTGGGATTGTGTACATGCAGTGCTGAGTACACATCGTGCATATGATACTATGTATAGGTGGTATTGTGTACAAGTTGTATAGGTGGTGTAGTGTACATGTGGCATTGTGTACAAATTATGGAAGTGGTGTTGTGTATATGTGATGTTGTGCACATGTCATGCAAGTATTGTTATGTACATGTGATATTGTGTAAATGTTCTAGATATGATACTAGTGTACATGTGGTACTGTGTGCATGTCACATATGTTGTATTGTGGGTATGTGGTACTATGTACATGCATTGTGTAGTCGTGGTATCATGACATGTGTATCTGTTGTGTTGTACTCTGCGTACATATATTTCTTGAATGTTAAATTTAGGTGTATTTATTGTGTCATGGTGTACACTAGATGTAGGAGTATGTATTGTGTTGTGTTGTAGGCTGTGTGTAAGTGTATGTGCACTATGTCAGCTGTAGTTGCATGTATTGTATGGTGTAGTATGTTGTGTGGGGTTGTATGTGTGTGATGCACACTATGTGTATGTGCACATGGTTGAGGAGAAGGAACTGGGTGTTTGTTGGGTATGGAAACCGATCCAATTTGCATATGGAATAAAGAAAAAGGTAGAAGCAATGAATTGATTAAAGGATAAGTATCAGTATTTTATTTAAGTTTTATTATGCATGTGATCTATGACTATAGTCTATGATGGTTACATGTGATTTATGATTTTGATCAATGATGGTTTTATTTTGAGATAACCTTATGTGATATGTTTATACATGATGATTTGGTCAAAGATGCTAGTTTGACTTGTTGTGACAAGAAGCAAACAGAATTACAACTCTACCTTGTTTACAAGCTACCAAGGAGGTACGAGGTGAATTTATTTAAATTTATTTTAAATCTAATGGAAGTTATGTGCTTGGTACAAGAAGCGAGGAACTACTCGATTCGGTGGTTTAAACAAGAAGTATGATACTAAAGCACTTTAGGAGTAGGACCATTATGGGACACTGGTACCCAATAGTGTCTGTTCACTGCCATGCATTAGGGGAATTTTTAGGTCTAAAATGGGCCTCCTACGAAAAATGTACAACCGAAATAAAATTTATAAGAATTGATAGGATTGAAGGCAATGATGTCAACCATGGGCGATGATTCACCATTTTTGGAGTAAAAAATTCAAAATATTAAAAATAAATAAAATAATAAAACTACTTTTTCAACTCATACTTTCGACTTATCTACCTAAGGTTTTTCTCAAATTTGGAGGACTACTCATTTCATGCAAAATTTAATTCCTAATCGAAAGAGTACCCATGTTTCGTACTCTTGATGGACCTTGCTACACTAAAAATGAGAAATACATGAAAAAACGTGATTGAAATTACGTCTTTTCATGTATTTCTTATTGTTTCGTGTAGCAGGGTCCATCAAAAGTATGCAACATGGGTACGCCTTGGATGAGGAATCAAATTCTTCATCCAATGAGTGTTTCCGCTTGAAATTTGAGTAAACCCGTAGGGAGATAAGTTGAATATATGGGTTGTTTTTTTCTTTTCTCCCCCTAAAATTTGATGATGTAATCTAATATTATTTTATTATTTTCACTATTATTCTATAATTTCCTTAAGAGGCCCATTTTAGAACTCAAAACACCCCTAATGAGCATGCTATGACCGATTTGATGGTTTTGGGGTAGGTATATGACTTGGTTGTTTGAACTTCCGATGCAAGGAAGCCTTGCCAAGGGATGGATCACCTGGGATAGGGTATGTCAGGGAAATTGTTAGGTGAGTGACTGCATGGAATGGGTGACCATATTTCCCAAGGGACTATGTACCAAAGACAAGGATGTATTTTTTTCAGTAACATTGTAAGATGGAACGAAATGCACGTTGGGAGTGTGCCCTTGAACAATTAGTCGGTAAATGTTCAGTAAGGGGACAATGTAAAGCAAGATTATAGCATTGGACATTGATCTAGACGTTGGCTCTGAAACTGGATTCTAGACTTCCAGGGAAGGAGGTCAGACCTCTTATTACTTTGAGGGTGGAGGTGTGAGCCTCTAGATTCCCTTGTTGAATGATACGGGCATTGTATACTTTTATTTGTTGGTTTATAAATATGTACATATGTGTATATGTGGTTATTTTAAATACTCTAATGAGTTATGCTATAAAGATCCAATACATAGTATGTTTGTAATATTTTCATGAGGTTTCTCTTTCAGCTGGTCATTCATTGTAAATACTACAATTAGTTGGATTATAAAGCTCCATAGGCAATATTTTTGTTTTTAGCAGTTTGCAGAGGTAATTGTATGGTTTAACACCGAGGATGGTGTTCCCTAATGTGGGAGGCTTTTGTAACAACCCATGGTTAAAATTTCATGTAATAAAAGTTAATAAAGGAAAAAATAAGACCACAATTAAGGGACATGTATTCCAAGTTGAATGTTGGGCACGACATCCTAGTGCAGGGGTTCATTTGGTTTATTATGGTAAAGGATAATGGCAAAGGCAATGGAAAAGGATTTGGAAAGGAAAAATGGCATTTTTGGCACATTTATTTATGAAATAATGGAAATTAGGAGAAAAGGAAGGTGAAATGTCATAGGTTGCATATGTGGAGGAAAATGAAGGAAAATAATGGAAAATGAAAAAATTAGAGGCCTAATTGATTAAAAGGCTTCCGAGGATGAGTTTGTTACCTTTTTTCAGTTCAGTTTTGGAGTTCTCTCATTATTCTCTATCTCTCTCTTTGACTCTTGGACACTTGGAGTTTTCATGGACCACTCTAGCATTGGAGCAAGGAAGGAAAGCAAGGATCAAGCAAGGAAGAGTGGGATCAAGGAACTTCAGTAGTAATACTTACAAGTAACATATTGCATGTGTGATTTTGTAGTAGGTTTTGACATACATGGCTTTACATGTTGGTGTATGGTTCTGTTGTTGTCACTGACATGGTTTTGTCGGGTTATGAAAATGATTTTTCAACCTAGACTTGCTCTTTCCAGATAGTCATGGTGTGATGGGATTGTTTTCTCAGTTTAAGCTTTGGAATTTCCAGAGGTTTCGGAATCTGGGGCAGAGATGGTCTTAGGAAAATCACAAAGGCATAGGAATCCCTTAACCGGTTTTGGCAAGACACATGGTAAAGAATAAGGATTGAGTCTCAGTTTAGGGCTTAGTGATCTGGTGTGGATTGCCGTAAATCCTGCGAGGCTGGTGTTTCAATTCAAGGCCTAGTGATCTGGTGTGGATTGTGGTAAAGCCTAAGAGACAAGGAGGTGAAAAATTCCTCAAGGATATTGATGGAGTCTAGAGGCATTCCTAGCTTGGTTTAGTTTTGTCATCTTACTGTCGATTTTGGTGAGATCACAGTTTGGTGAGGGTGGAGGTGGTTTAGCCTCTAGATTCCCTTGGTTGTGGATTAGTTTATCCATGATATTCCACATTCATGCGTGGAATATGGCACAGTGGTGACTGGTTGAAAGAAATATTTGGTTCAACCATTTGTACAGTTGGGCGGTACGTGGAAGTCCCCATTGTGGTCGAATTAGCCTATGTTTAATAAAAGCAAGTTATCTTTCTTTTGTAATTATTAATATGTGTCTTTAATGGATGCTAACTTATTGTTGTTTTCATGGTTTAATGTTAGTTATATGACTAGTTATTATCATGGATATTCCATGTATTTATTTGTGACTCAAAGGATAATGGATGCAAGACCTAATTGATGTCAAAATAGTTAAGGGAAGAGGGTGATTATCCTTATTGTCAAGTCTCATATGAGTTATCATTGTTTTATGATATGTATTGTATTTATTTCCTATAGATTGCATTAATTCCAAGTGTTTGAAAGATTGTGGGTCCCATTCGTAGATGGTCAAACTGAGTCTTGGAATTAATTTATGATTTGTAAAACTTGTTATTTTGTAAATCATGTATTCTAGAAGTGTCATTGAATTATGGGCAGCCACCTGTGCTTTGGACCTGAAAAAGTGGCTCAAATCCTAGGGGTGATGGCACAAAACTGAGCATGGAAGTCCCTAGACACTGGCATGCCATGCTATGGGAGCATGTAAATCGCTATGAATGCTATCATGCCCATACCATGGGAGATTCTGGGGGTTAATTAGTCATAAAACTCAGTGGGACTTGGGGGATGGTTACCTAAGAGGTTGGGATGATTTCTGAGGGTCTTGTTGCTGATGTGGAAGGTCTATATGGTGTGTTTCCATCAGTTCCAATTCCTTAATGTCACTTAAGAGGTTGAATCATATCATAGTAACCCCTTGTCACATTTTACCCCAGTTAGCCAGTGACTTTGGTAGATGTGGGAGTAGGGTGTTACAATGAGTTGATGTATGCCATATGTGTTGATCATGTTATACAAATTCATTATTTTGGTTCATGTAGTATAGCCTTTAGCAAGAAGTTATTCCTTGCATGCTGATGGTGATCCTCAAGGGGAGCATGTCTATCATGTATTTGCTGATTAGGGGGATACCATGTTGTTGCTTGAGGAGAGACTCTTGATGGATATGATTGTTGATATGATTGTGTTAGGGGTTTTAGTTGTTTCCCACACCATGTTATTATGGATGGTTATATTTATGTTGTTGTGTCCTTGGTTGATAGGGAGGTTGATGAATTAGAGTTGTTGATTGAGGGTGTTGGTACATCTATGTTTTGATGCTACATTGACTGTTTTTTCTCTTACTAGTGGTTATCATGATTTTGTTGTAGAAATTTGATTGATGAGTGTTAATCTCATGTTGATGGTGAGATATTTGTTTATGATCATATTTTTTGTTGGTGATTCTCATGCTACTACTGAGTTGCATGTTGCTACTATTTTTGGTGCATATGATCTACTATCGTTGTTGAGGATGCTACTACTATTGATGGTTATAGACATGGAGATATGTTGTTGCTTCAAGCGAGAGAGAGAAATTTACAGATTTATTTCTACTACTTGATGATTTTTTGGCTTCAGGATAGAATGATTTATGGTTGTTGTTGATCGACCCAACCATTATGCTACTATGTTATATTCATTTGCTACTAATTTAGGTTGGTGATAAAATTTGACTAGTTGTTATTTCTTCACTTTTTGTCATGCACTCATAGAGGAGATTTGTTGAAAAAGGAATTTTTGAGATGGGGGATTGAATTGGTTATTATGAAACTCTATTCTTTTTATTTTTATGCTTATAGTTCGTTATTATATTCTTTAGCTTGTGAGAGAAATCACTCACTAAAGAAATGAATAAAAATTTCCAAACATACATGTTCATACAACAATCACATGAGAAGAACACACACATTTAACACAGTTTTTTTTCACGTGGAAACCCAGAGAGAAGAAAGCACCAAATTTGTTGTTTGTTTATGATGTAAATTAAGCACCCACTTAATTACATATTCTTGTTTCTAAGCACCCACTCACAGAAGGCATCGACCCCCTTTGGTTAGAAAGCACAAAATTTCCAAGAGGAACGAACTGTTATAGACATATTTGGGAAATTCAACCCCAATCTTATATGTCAATAAAATAGGGCATTTTAAACCCTAAAAGTGTTGTTCCATACCCTAAAGGATCATGGTCAACTGATTACATCATTCCCCAAAATTTCCACCTCAAAAACCATCCAAAACGGGATAAAATAGGACCATACTGATTGCTCCATTGTCACGGTGTGATGCATACTGACTCCTACACTAGCGAGGTGCAATGCATACTAAAGAGGACTTCTGTAGTGTGTGGTGAGTGAGGATGGACAAATGACCGAGACAGTTTTCTAAGTGGATGCTCATGGAATCTTCTAGAAACTTCTCTTATGACACTTTCCTCTCTAAATTCACCCAGGGATGAGTAAGAAATCTAAGAAATCTCCAAGTGTAACCAAAAACAAAAATTCAACTGACACTAATAAAAACCCCAGAGATGACTCAGACCCTTGCACACATCTATAAATGAATCCCTCATTTGAGAGACCTAGAGGTTGGAATTTTGTAATTTACAAGGAAGTGTTGATAGTTTGCAAGGAAGAGTTGAAAACTCTATCAAGTGGGAGAGAAATCAAGAAAGGAGTCAAGTGGAAGATTCAAGTTGGTTCCTTTGGCTCTCTCTTTTCTATCATACATAGAGGAAACCCAAATTGCTTTGATTGTTTGTTCCTAGGATAGCTGCCAATCCTAGAGGGTTGGTAGATCAAAAAGACACTATTTTTCCCGAAAACAAAATGGCGAATCCACTAGGGATCAAATATTTTGTTTGTTTGTTGTTTTTTTTTTCTTTATAAACTATAGACGGAGCCTAAAGTTAGCCAGATAGCCTTCGAACTTCTCTTGCTCTGCAACTGCAAAGTAGATGAATGATGCTTCTGTCAATCTTCAGTTTAGTTTATGAATTGAAAATTTGAATTACAAACATTCTAGATGCCCTTTTGGTAGCTCAGTCACCTCTCAAGATCATACCCCTGTACTTTACTCTTTACTATCCATCATAGCTCAGCTTAACTCACTGAAATCAGCTGCAAATTTGAGCCAGAACCCATCTCAGTTGAGCTTCCTGGCCCATCGCACTATCTGTCATTGGAAGCGAGCATGCATCACACTTCTTGAGTGTATCAAGTGTGATGCATCCCTATAGGTGCAATTACTGACTGAGCCTATTTCTCTCCTTGAAATTTGGGGTTTTTTTGTCTTTATTTTCAGCTCTGTTTAGTTTTTTTTTTTTTTTTTTCTTATGAACAATACCTCGTTGAAGCCTGCTTGCATTACTTAGAGAAACCTCCATTGATTAGGATTAATAAATGTTTTTATGTATTTGCCCATTATTTAAAATCCTTTGTCGAAAAGTTGCTTAAATCGATCTATTGTTTTGGTACATAGGGTGTCGTAATTGTCATTTTGTGTCAAAAAGAGAAGTGTCATAAAGTCTTCCTTCTCCGAATAGTCAATTGAACTTTTTTTCATGTATTTGATTTTATTTTTTGTTATTCAAAGTGTCAAAAGCATTTTCTATTTGAAATTGAGAAGTGTCATTTAGTCTTCCTTCCCATTTTGAAAAGAAATAGTCAAAATGTCACTTTGAGTGAAATCTTTCAGATCTATACCTAGTTCTCTTATTTAGCATTCCTCACATTAATAGAATGAAAAACAAATACATGAATTTTCATTTTCATTTATCTTGTGTGAAAAAAATGATTTAGGAAAGTGCATTTAGAGTGTGCTCTTTGCTTTTTGTCTCAAAGAATCATAATTTTCTTTCCTTAGTAGCTAGGATTTTCATTGAACAAAATAAACAAAGATTGTTTATCATCGTAGATTGCATTTAGGAATTTTACATCTACATCACGCGGTGAGCCATTGAAAGGAAAACTTCTAAAGAAGATCAACTCTAAAATAAATTTCAATTAACTTAACATTTCTTTGGAACCTAATGCAACGCATTTAGATGTCTAGGCTAGAGATATGTTCTAGCATTGTAAAATCTAGTAATTATCGTTTTCATAGAAGGTTGGGTGATTCCTCCTCTTTGATACCACAAGTGCTAGCATGGACTTGTGCTCCCCGTACTGTTGAGTATATATTGGGAGACAACAATAGGCTTATATCCTTTATCCATAGGAAGCCATGTTTTCCACCCTATCGATCACAATGTACTGAACACAACATTCAAGAAGATTGACTTTCGTACATAAGTCCTTGGTAATTTCTCTTTAATTTATAACCAAGGTGTATATTGTAGTTTTGTGATTGATTTGGTAATCCCTCTATCTAGATTTCTAGAGTAGTCACTTTCATTCCTTTTCGACTCCTTAAAAGAAAAGGTCCATCTGAGCGATTGTCACTTCAAGCTCATTAAAAATCGAAGGGGACTAGAGTCATCTTTAGCTTTTTCTCGACTCTTAAAAATTGAAAAAGAAAATTTGTGTTAAAGCGTCTTTAAAATTTATTTAATTCAAAATAACATCCTTGTTCCTTCATTAATCTTAGGTTGAGATAATAGAGTCCAACAATCATGGAATCCCTCTTGATGTGAATCCTAGTCCATTTTCTTCTTGGGGAAATATTGGTGCTCCATATATGGCCACATTGTCCCTTGCAGGAATCAAAATTGGTCTACCGGTATGGTTATTCTCAACCTCTATCATTCAAATACAGTGATTGCTTAGCAATCAATTCAGCAACTAGTTGATATTGAAATTGACCCTTCGCTTTCCTCTTTGTTTGTTTCTCCCTCCCCTTCTTCCTCTTCGCTTGCTGAAAATAGTGATATTAGTAACCAAGTAGATGAGAAGAAGAAGAAAGGGGAGGAGAAGAAGAAGAAGAAGTCAGTTAAGCAAGGGGGCAACCATTAATCATCTGCTAAAAATCCACACAATAAATCTCCCAGATTTCCTTCTATAATTTGTAGGGGAGACCATTTTCATTGAGAATGTCTATGCATCCCTCGGATCTTCAGAGAATGGTCCACCCGTTCACAGCATTTGGTGTCATCGACCTCTGGTGATCATGTTGACAACACACCATCAATTAGTAATAGTGAAGTTCACGGACAGAAAGGAAAGGTCAAAACTCCATGTAGACTATGTGAAGGGGACCATACCCTCCCTCGTTGTCCTTTTTTGGATGAGGCCAACAGTGTCTTGCATAACTTTCCTGCTTCACCGTAGCGACTTCCACCTAGATACAAGAAACTCTCACCAAGTCCTTTACTAGTTGAAAATCCAACTAATATAACTCAATCGTCGGTCAAAACACCTATCATTGAGAGTGATTCTTCTAAGTCCATACCGAACCAAAGTCAGTAGGTTGAGATGGAAATCAACCCAGTTTCACCTTCAAATGATCCACCTTCAGATGATACCATTCCGAAAGAGAGTGAGAACAATATTGTTCAAATTATTTTTGTTACTTCAGAATCCTATGAACTTGGGGGTAATCCGCCCATTCCTTCACAACAAGAAGAGAATCCCCCAATTCGCACTACTCAAGGGGTTAATTCAATTGTTTATTTGGTACCCACTCCAGTTAGTGTAGTCACTTCCTTTGATTGGAATTGAATAGCAAGATCTCGCCTTCCTTCTAATGTACCATTCTGGATCATAGTACAAATTTACAAAATGATCGTGTCTGGCACTATCATAGATGAAGGGGCATCAGTGAGTATCCTTTCCTCAACTACTTGGAAAGTGTTTGGTTCACCATCACTTATGCCTGTTACTCAAAATTTGTCAGGCTTTAACAATGGAACGAATCGACCATTAGGGATCCTTCCTAAGTTACCGATTACTTTGAGAAGGAAAATTGTTCACTTTAATGTGATGGTAGTCCAAGGACGGTTAGATTACAATATACTCCTTGGGCATGACTATGTTTACAACATGGAAGCTATTGTCTCAACACTCTTTTAAGTGATGTGTTTCCCACATGAAGGCAAAATGGTCACCATTAACCATCTTTCATTTCCCTGTTCAAGCATAGCTTCAAGTCAAACATCATCCCTAAATTATACTTTTGCGTCGAGAATTTCTCTTCAACCTTCATTCCATCAACCTAATTATCATGAGTAGTCTGGTGAATGTAACGAAGCTTAGGGGATATGAACCCTTGTTTACTTTGGCAGATGAGCCCAGTTGAAAAGATAGGTTTCCCTATAAGTTATGTGATTGGAAGTGTTATCTCACACCATTCACCTTTGTCTATTTGATGGACAAAGCGAAGGAAGTATTTTGTCTAACCACTGACAAAAAGAACCCTGCTTAACCGCAGTGATTTCCATATAGCTAGTGGAGACTCTCCTTTTCTCATTGCCTAGGGGAATGAAAACCGTTTTATGTAAGCTAAAAATAACCAATTTCATTTTTTAGTTTTTTAGATTTTTAGCTTTTTATCTTTTTAGTTTTTCAACTTCTTAGGTTAGGTGATTGGTCTAACACACATTCACCTTTGTCTGCACTACAAACGAACCAAAGGAAGTGTTTTTTCTAGTTGCTAATGAAACCATCCTACCTAACCGCATTTGTTCCTTAGCTTTTTAGCTTTTTAGTTTTCTCGTTTCTAGCTCACATAAAAAGAAACTGAGCATATGTTATCCCATGGTTCAAGCTCATTACAAAATGAACTGGGCTATGGGCAATGTTATCGTATGCTTCAAGCTTGTTAAAAAATAAACCTACCACTGAGCATAGTTTCTCCCGGCTCAAGCTCGTTAAAAAATGAATCGACCCTCGGTAAATAACCTTTGTGATTGCCCTACTATTAACCTTTTGAGCCTTGGTTGTGTTCCTGCCATCACCTCTATTCTTTTGGTCGATCATACACTTCCACTTGATTGTTTACCTTTTTGAGGAACAACTGCAACGAGTGGTCCTGTTAACCACCCTCTTCACATCACCATGTTTTGAGAAGTTACAAGTTTACCTGGAACGAGTTTCTACCTTAAAATGCCACTCGTTCCTGAAAAAAAAGTCTCCTTTAAACTCTTTTCAGACTCGTTAAATATGAAAATATTTTCGAGCTATTGGCCTTTCTAGCTCATGAAAGTAAGGGGAAGTGCCATCACTCTTGTATATTTTAATCTTTTTTCAGACCTGAGGCATCATCTTAGTAAAATTTTGGGCGCTTTTCTTTTTGGCTCACTAAAGATATCGAAAAATAATCCCTTTTTATCCTTTTTTAGACTTAAGGGATTATGCTATGAAAAAGAACTACTGGAGTTTCCTTTTCGTCCCTTTTCAAACTCTCTAAACATGAAAAGGACTTATTTATCCTTATCATTAAACTTGTTAAAACAATAGCGACAAACTTGTCCATCCAGACAAGAACGAGTTTCATTGTCGGTAAGATTCCTAAAACATAGCGACAGGTTTTCCCGAAGGGAAAATTATAGAACAAGAATATGCTATCCTCCTCAAGCTTGACAAAAATAAAGAGGTACTGGTCAACAATGACTGGGGAAAAAGGGAAGAAAACTTAAACAATTTTATTGGTAGCAGGTTGCTCTTAAGCATGACACCTTCACTCCATCACCATGATTGAGTCGGGTTGGTTTATTCTGTTCACCGATCATATCACCATTGTTCTTCCATACCATCCATATTTTGGTGTTAACACCACCAATCCATATCAGTGCCACCGATATGTTCAAGAGAAGTCATTCAGAGAATTCAGCATCCAGTTAATGTCTCATCTACTACAATACCTCCACCCTCCATTTTTCATGAACACCATTCCTGAACCTTGTGGTGTTAGACTGTTCTCACCTCCAGAAGATCATTTTCTTCATTTTGTGTCATTTTTATGGGATACATTAAGGCCCTCCTATGACGAGTCACTTCTTGTTGACATCAGCTCATTATCAAGGAAGTTGACTTAGAAACAACCCTTTCAGTACTTTGAAGTTTGCTTACCTCAATGGCAAGTTTCTCACTTTCAGAAATAGGTTGACATCAATGGCCTTCCACTAAAATATCTTATGTGGTGTTCGACATCGGATCATATATTCAAAACACGTAAATTGTACTGTAGTACCTTGAGGTTCATCATCATTATCAGTGATTCCTTTTGCATCTTTTAACAACTCACATTATTGGCTGGTAATCAGGGGATGTCTTTCTATGATCGACTTCAGAACATCTCTTCACATGGATCGACTTGTACATTGGGCAAATATTGAACGAGTTTGAAGACCCCGGATCTAGTTTCATTCATCCGGGTTGTGATATATTCATGGACATAAAGATATCAAATGTACACAGAAGCTACACAGATAACCATCCGAGCCAAGGATGATGACTCCACATATAAAGAATCACTAGTCTGCAACTACAGATGATTATCTGTCCTATGTACATGGAAATGAATTTATAAAGTTGAGCATGGGAAGCCTCAACTAGATCACGAAAATTATATTATGATGATGATGTATTGTATTTTATGTTATACAGGTCACCTTCCAGTTTCAAAAACCTCGGATCCTCATGATAAAGCATTTCACCTGACATCAAAATATTTACGACTTCATGCTTTAGGTGGAAATTTTTATAGACATATTTGGGCACTTCAACCCCAATCTTATATGTCAATAAAATAAGGCTCTTTAAACCCTAAAAGTGTTGTTTCATACCCTAAAGGATCATGGTCAACTGATTACATCATTTGCTAAAAGTTCCACCTACAAAACCATCTAGAACTGGCCAAAACAGGACCATACTAACTACTCCACTATCAAGGTGCCATGCGTATTGATTCCTACACTAGCCAGGTGTGATGCATATTGAAGAGGGCTTCTATAGGGTGCAATGAGCGAGGATGGAGAAATGTCTGCGACAATTTGCTAAGTGGATGCTCATGGAATCTTCTAGAAACTTCCCTTATGGCACTTGCCTCTATAAATTCACCTAGGGATGAGTAAGAGATTCAAGAAATCTCCAAGTGGAACCAAAAACAACAAGTGGAATGACCCTAATCAAAAACCTAGAGATGAATCACACCCTTGCAGACATCTATAAATGGATCCCTCATCTGAGAGATCTAGAGGCTGGAATTTTGTAATTTGCAAGGAAGTGTTGATAGTTTGTCTTTTAGAAGGGGAATTGTATTGTTGGTTGATCTTGCTTTTCATGAGGTGAGGAGAGCTTTGATGTTGGGAGGATGATGCTCGATCAGACAGCTGGGTTGTAATTCTCCCTCCTATTTTAATAAATTTCTTTGAGTTTTCCTCGATACAATTGTGTATTTGTGAATGTTGTTATTTGTGAATGACATTGTATGTTCATGGTATTTCTAATTCTGCGATGCTTATGACATAATAGATCAATATGCTTTGATGGTGTTTTGTTACTTTTCCTCTACCAATATTCTTTAAGCGGGACAAGTAGGAAAAGAGTTGCAAGCTCTATCAAGGAGGAGAGAAATCATGCAAGGAGTCAAGTAGAAGATTCAGGTTGGTTCCTTTGCCTCTCTCTTATCTATCATACATAGAGGAAATCCAAAATTACTTTGATTGTTTGTTTCTAGGATAGCTACCAATCCTAGAGGGCTAGCCGATCAAAAAGACACTAGTTTTCCCAAAAACACCAACCTCCTCAAAGTGCAGGAACCAACATGCTCTTGCCACTATTATACTATTTCATACAATTTTCAAAATAAAAATATAGGCATACAATATTACAAGTAAAATACCAAAATGGCTAATTGTAGATTAAACTTTTGCACTCTTCCTTTTGTGCTCTCATGCAACAGGTCTTTTCTTGTTGCTCACACCAACACTTCCTCTGTGCTTTTCCTCCTCCATACAGGGCTCTCTATTGACTACTCCTTAGCACTACCTTTACAATTATCCACACAACACTCTCACTACACTTGCTGCTATTTTACCCAATGTATCGTTGGTGCTTTGACCTCTTTCTCTCACTACACACCTCTCACAACACAACACACTAGAAATTAGCTCAAATACCTCGTCTTCTCCATTACAGATGATGGCTTTGTTCCACTGAGGCATTCTGCAAAAGGAAATCTTTGTTGTCTATACTTTACCTACCCACTTGTACATAGGCATGCCTTACCTTACCATCACTACATCTCTTGCTAGTTTCTTCTCACAATACTAAAACAATGATGGACCTTGCAATTATTTACAGTCTAACTGCATAAAGCTCCATGGCGAGAAATTAATTCCAAGCTGACATGCAGAATCCTGAGAGAGTCCCATCCTGATTTACCACTGCACAATTATTGACAATTCATAGAGGTGATTGTTCTATTCTCATTTATCACAACCATTCATGCAGACGAAGTAGGTGATTGCTTCCTTCCTTCTCTCAAATTCATCTCTACTAGAAACCTTGTCCTCGGTTTCTTGTTAGAAAGTATTCTATAGGTTTAGTCCCTTTTAATGATCAAATCCTCTGAGCCTACATTCAGTTCCACTTTTTTCAACCCATACATAATTTAACTCATTTTATTGCTCCATCATAGAAACACCACATCGTAACTTCACAAAAGTGGAATGTTATGATATTTCTCATCCCTGACATCCTCGGCTCATTTGACACTTAGATCCTTTGGAATTTCTCCTCTATTGGATTGAGAGATGTAACTTGCGGCTTAGATTTTAGGTGATAAGGTGTTTTGTTCCTACTGTAGTAATCTTCCTTTAATAATTGCTCGACACCCTTAGTTCTTTGGATTTTCATTACCAAGAGCCAACCCAATATCGGAAGCCCCTCCCATCATACATTTTCCAAAATCATCCATATTGAAGTTAGAGTTTATTCATACTCTGATATTCGAACCTTCGATATGATGTCATTACTCCACGTGATGACTTCATAGTGATGACACATGTCACTCGGATCTAGCATGTTAGGCCACCGAATAATGTTGAATCAACCTACTACGTGTCTTGTTGTACTGCAACATGATGTTGACATAAATGAAACTGAACCTTCTGAGAGCCAATCTTATGCTACCATGTGTCATACCATATGAGAGAGAGGAGGCCCCAAAAATCCTTGTTTTTTCAATAGGATTCTTCGTTAATCTTCTTCGCCATTCCTTGGTGCTTTATAGTACTATCAGAAATACTAGGCATCGTAACTTCTTTGAATAGCTCACTTAAGAAGTTCTAATATTATGATCTTGTAGACCTCTAATATTCTAATATTCTAATGCCTTAGTCCTTCCAATATCCCAAGGATCTAACCTTTGATGTGCCACTAGCTCCAATTCTCTAAGGCTCTTATATCCAATGTGTCGATGTGTTGATCTCTGATATCTAGAAATTTGATATGCTCGATATCTTATATGCTATCTACTTCGATATTCCTTCCTTCCTAAGGCTTGAAATCCCTAGACATTAGACGACCATATCTTTTGATCCAGGAATCAATTTTTGAACTTTCGCATATCATTGAAAAAACATTTCTGACCACCTTGCGTTAGATAGGGTCTGATCAAGGTTTTGAGTCCATTTGATAATTGTGATATGGCTACAAAATATTTGTCACACTTTTATCCTTGACTATTCTTATTCATGGAAGGTCACACTCTCAACCACCATAGTGGTCATTTTATGGCTTCTTTAGTAAGACTGCTATTGTGATGATTCTCTAATCAAGCCTACAACTTTTATGGAATTCCATAACTGTATTCATCATTTTATGGCTTTTTTAGTAAGCCTTATACTATGAATATTTTCTACAAAACATTTCAAAAACCATGGGATTCCTCCTAAAAGTTCAATCATCATGTTGACCCCTATTTGATATCAATGCCAACACTTACACAGCCATGTGTATACCACTAATTTTCCAACAATCTCCCCCTTTGGAATTTATTGCAACACCATAAGCTCCCCCTCAGGCTGTGCATGTTCTACTTTGATGTCAATCTTATCCACCTTTGACACCAATGGCAAAGAACACTTCTTGAACACTCTCCTTGAACCATTGGAGCCTACTCTTCAATGAGTTCCATGTGCTGAATACCTTCCACCACCCACCAAAATGAAGTCATTTGGAGGGAGGAGTCACAACTCCTATCTGTTGCCTGAGATATTTAAATGGCTCTCTTGTAGTGGCTTGGTAAATATATCTTCCACTTGCTCTTTAGTCACCAGAAACTCAAGTCTGAGAGTGTTGTTTCCAACTTGTTCCCTCAAGAAATGGAACTTGATAGGAATATGCTTAGTCTTTGAATGCATGACTAGATGTTTTGAGACATTGATGGGACTATTGTTGTCACACATTATTGGAATGGGATGAGTCATATCTATCTGTATATATTTCAAGGTTTGGTTCATCCATATAATCTACATACAACAGGTAGCAACAACAATATACTCCGCTTTAGTAGTCAATAGAGAAATGGAGGCTTGTTTCTTGCTAACCCATGACACCAATAATTTTCCCAAAAACAAATTGGCACTAGAATTACTCTTCCTGTCATCAAGGCTTCCAGCCCAATTTTCATCTATGTAGGCCTTAAACATGAATTCTTCACTTTTCACATACCATAATCCAGGCTTTGATTTTCGTTTAAGATATTTTAAAATCCTTTTGATAGCAACAACATGACTCTCACATGGGAAAGCTTGAAATATTTCCACAAGCCCCACTACTTACATGATGTCGGGCCTGGAAGTTGTCAAATACAATAAGATTCCTATCATTGACTTGTATTCAATATGATTTAATAGAGGTGTTCCACCTTCCTTGCACAACTTTCAACTTGTAGTCATGGGTGTGCTAACAAGGTTGCAATATTCAAACCAAAATTTCTTCAGAGTTTTGTTGAGATATTTGGTTTTGGATATAAACACTCCTTGTGGATACAGAGTAATTCGTAGACCCAAGAGGAAGGATGTTTCTCCAATATTAGACATTTCAAATTCTGTTTGCTTCCATTTTGCAAATTGATGTCCCAATTGTTCCATATCGCTACCAAATATTATATCATCCACATACACAACTATTATCAATAGATGGTCACCTTCATACTTTACATAAAGGTTACTATCAATTGCGCCTTTGTTGAACCCTTGTTGTTGAAGCTACTTATCCATCCTTTCATACCAACCTCTAGGGGCCTACCTTAATCCATACGGGGCCTTCTTTAGTCTTCATAAGAACCCTTCATCGAAGGTGAGAAGAAATCCTTCTGACTACTCAATGTAATCCTATTCTTCTAAATGTTTATTGAGAAATGAATAATTCACATCCATGTAATATAAATTGATATTCTTATCGATGGAAAGATAAATAAAGGTCTTGATAGCTTCTAGTCGAGCTATTGGTACAAAGGTTTCATCAAAATCTACCCCTTCTATTCGGGCATACCCTTTTCAGACTAGTTAAGCTTTGTTCTTGATTACTTGAACTTGTTCATTCAGTTTTTTCTTGAAAACACATTTGATTCCAATAACATATTTCTCTCTTGGACTTGGAACAAGCTTCCAAGTGTCATGCTTTTCAATCTTATCAAGTTCTTCATTCATATCTTTCACCTACAACATTTCTTCACTTGCTTGATGGAGGTTCTCAGGTTTTGTCTGTGATAACAGAGCCAAATTTACATAACTAGTACTACCAACAATTTTCCTCCTAGTTTGGACACCATGTCTTTGATCTCCAAGAATATGAATCTTAGGATTTTTCTTTTGTACATACCTAGATAGTGTCTTTGGCCTAGGATTTGTGCCTCCTTCCTCACCACTGTCTGAATTTTTTTCCTCCATATCCGTAGACCTCAAATTTCAGATTTCTTTATCATCTGAGTTAATATTTGTTTTAGAGGCATCCAGTTGTGAAACTACTTCATCTAATATTACTTTGATGCAATACTCCATCTTATTTGTCTGCTTTCTGTAAAACTTATATCCTTTGTTCTAAGTAGAGTACCCGAGCAATATCCATTTGTCAGTGCCAGAATCAAACTTTACAAAATTATTTTCATTCCTGTTAATGAAGCACATGCTTTCAAACACCTTGAGGTGTTGAACTAATGTAGGTATTTCTTCCATAACTCATAGGGAGTTTTATCACTACTAGATCTAAGTTGAATTTTGTTTGATACATATCTTGTTGCATCGACTGCTTCTCCCCATATGTTTTGAGACACTCCATCCAACATTGCTATGGTGATTTTCTAAATTGTTTTGTTCTTCCTTTCCACTCCTCAATTTTACTGAGGATATCTAGCCACTGAGTACCACCTCTTGGTGTCATGTTCTTCACAGAATTCCTTAAATTCTCTTGGAGTGTACTCTCCCCCTCTTTCTAACCTTAAGAATTTTATCATAAAGTTTTTATCTTTTTCTACTTGAGATTTAAACTTCTTGAAATGCTTGAATGATTCTAATTTTTATTTTAAGAGGACAATCCATGTGCCCCTGGTGAAACCATCAATGAGCAACATGAAATACCTCTCTCATTTTGAAGTCTTTTCTCTAGTTGGACCACAAATGGTTGTGTGAATAAGCTCCAAAACGTTGGATGAGGAAAACTCTTTTGACTTGAAATGAGTCCTAGTCTGTTTTCCAAACTGACATGACTTGTAGATTGAGTTGTCGGGCCTTGACAACCTTGGTAATCCTCACACATCTCCCACCTTTCTCACTTTTATCAAACTGGAAAAATTCATATGCGCAAGCCTCTTGTGAAACAACTATGTTTCACTTGTTTTACTTAATTAGAAGTTAACCTTTGAATTGTATAACACATAGACATTATTGTTGGTTTTGATTGTTGTTCCCACCAATTTTCCATTCTTCATGTTGTGAATCTCACAATATTTATATCAAATGTTCACCTTGTAGCCATTATCATATATTTTGATAACACTAAGCAGATTGTGCCTGAGACCTTCTACTTACAACACATTTTGTGGTTCTATTTTTTGATCAAGATTGAATACATATTTATCCTTGATTCTTGTTGGAACATTGTTTTTAAAGGTGACATTGTTTCCTCTATCCTTTTATTTTAGTGACAAAAAAATTATTTTGTCCCTAGTCATATGTTTGGAACAACCACTATCCACATAGCATTTATTTCTTAACTATGAGCTGATAAGTTGAGTCTACACTACACACTCCTTTTAGTGTTTCATTTCCATCTCCCATCATACTTTTGGATAGATGACTATCTAATATTTTGCGACCTAGACATGTATTCAAACCTACATCTACACTCATTGGATTTGTGCCCAAAATTATTACATTTGAATAATTCTACTTCGCTTAGAAAGGGAGAGAAGAGTTTTGAGATTTAGAAATCTGATGCATATTATATATGGGATTTTCATATATTTCAAATTTCATCCTTCTATAGCCAATAGATTTATGTCCAAAGGTGTGGCACTTATCACAGTCACCACAAAACAAATAGGCTTTCCTATTGTTGGAAGCATTATGATATTTTGCAGGAAAATACCTTAGTTGTTTGGCTGATTTGTCCATTCTCCATTGACTATCTACCCTTTTACCTACTCCTCTTTTATCAACATTGATTCTTTCATGATGATTCTTCTCACGGCTCTCTTCTTCTTCGAAATTTACAAACCTAAATTTTATCTTTCCCATAGAAGACTCTTCTGCCTTAGAGTATCGAAGACTACTTTTGATTTGTGAGGGCCTTTGACTGCTCAGGATTTGATCTAGTCTCCTTGTCCCTTCACAAATGTTTAATTTAAACCCTTTTGGTCTTTGTTCTCAAAATATTATTTCTCAGATAGACAACCTCTGTTTCAAGACTCTGAGAGTTCTCTTCCCATTCTTGAATCAGATCTTGAAGAACCCCTTATTTTAGTTCAACCTCCTCTAATTTAACTCTCAGGGACATAATATCATCTTTTCATGTGTGTGAGATCGTTTCCGTTTTTCACTTGACAAACCCTTCTTTCAACTGCCCATTCTCCTCTTCTGGTTTCTCACGGGTTCCTTGTTTTTCTTCCAATGGAAGTACTATATTATCTTTGCTCTTCATATCTTCCTCAAACTTTTCTTTTTGATAGAAAAGCTCCCCATTCTTATTTTTAACCTTCCTCTCCATGCTGTAATTATTTGTTCAACTACTTATTCTTCTGTCTTGCCTTTTTTAACTCATCAATGGCACTAATGAGTTCCCCTTAAAGGTCCACTACTCCTTCTTCTCATTCCTCTTTAGAATCCATGATACCTTCTTTCTTGGAGTCTTTGTCACTATCCATAAGAAGATACTTATCTAACTCACTGTCTCATGAGCTTTCACTTTTAACTATGGCGTTGAGTTATCCTCTTTGAAGTAGAATCAATTTTTCTTATAGAACTTTTTCTTTTGATGTGTTTGACAATTGTTTCCAAACTTTAGATCCTATTCCCTTTCAACATTTTATTTATAAGGGTATTTGGACGAGAAATGTCTAACTCTTATGTAGTTGAAGCACTTAAAGGGAAACTTCCCTTTTTATTTTCCTAAGCCATGCTTCATCTCTCTAGATAGTTGAGCTAACTCCTAATCAAATTCATAACTAGAACAATATTGATGATATTTATGCTCCTTGGACTTTCTAGATACTTTGAATGTTGTTTCCTTTGATCCAGAATTTTCTATTCCTACTCTCATATCATAGGCTATGAGAGTACCATGTAGTTGGTCCATCTTGAGATCATTTAAATTAGCCATATCTTCAATAGTTGAGACTTTGGAACTAAATATCATGGGCAAGGATCTTAATATTTTTCAACAATCATCTCTTCCTTGACTTCTTCACCAAGTCCTCTAATCCTATCAGTCACTTCATCAACTCTAAGGAAGTATTGTTCTATTCTTTCACTTTCACTCATTATCAAGCTCCCAAACCTCATTCTGTAGGTCTGAAGTTTCACCTACTTCACTTTTTCATCTCCATCATGAGTTTGATTAATATTTACCTACGCTTAGCATAATTATAATGCATAAGTTTTACAATTTCTGATTGACTAAGGAACAAGAGAATGTCATTATTGGCTTTAGAATTTTCCCATATAATTTTTTACCATCTGCCTCAATGAGAGGAATATCTGGGACATTGTAGTCTGCTAGTGCTTGTAGTATTATAAGCCCATGTAATATGTCCTAAACCAAGAGTGAACACATAACCTGCAATAGACTTCCGATCATCAGGGTCACTAGCCCAATCGAAATCAGTGAAAACAACCAATAGAGGATATGCTTCTGCACTATAATGAATCCCAAAGTGAACTGTACCTCAAACATAACGAAGTATTATTTTAGCTACTTTCCAATGACTTTCGTGTGGGTTTTGCAAAAACCAAGCAATAAGGCCAACAACAAAGGAAAGGTCAGGATGAGTATGGGTCAGATACCAAATGTTTCCTGCAAGTTTATAGTATAAGGTAGCATTAACTTCAGGGGAAGTACAAGTGACTGAAGGTTTAAATTTGGCTCTAGATTGAAAGGGAGAACGGGTTGGCTTACAGTCTTTCATGTGAAAATCGCGTAGAAGATCACGGGCATACATGGACTAGGAAAGGCAAATACCTTCCTTGGATTGCAAGACTTGAAGACCAAGAAAATAATGCAAGTGTCCTAAGTTTGTCATTTCAAGCTTACCTTTAAGTCTGGACTTCAAATGGTTTATAAGGTTGGGATCACTGCCAGTAAGGATAAGATCATCAACATAAAGAACAAGAATGATAAGAGACTTTCCCACTTTCTTGGTGTAGATATTATTGTTAGGATGACACCTAGAAAATGCAGCTTTTAAAAGAAAGCTATCCATTTTGGCATAGCAAGCTCGAGGGGCTTTCTTGATACCATAAAGGGATTTCTGAAGCTGACATACAAGGTTGCAATCTGTTTCTATAAAGCTAGTAGGCTGTTCCATATAGATTTCTTCATGCAAGTCTCCATGCAAGAAGGAAGATTTAACATCCATCTGATGGACTTCCCATTTGAAAGAGGTGGCAAGGGAAAGAACAAGGTGGATAGAGTTCATTTTGGCAATAGGGGAGAAGGTTTCAGTATAGTTAATGCCTTCAACTTGTGAAAAACCCTTAGCAACAAGACGAGCTTTATGTTTATCAACTTTTCCACCTAGGCCATACTTGGTTCTGTAAACCCATTTTCATCTAACAAGTTTTCATCCCTTTGGAAGACGACAAGATCCCATGTATCATTTCCCAATAATGAACGATATTCTTCATTCATAGTTGTGTCCCAATCTGGATGGCCTGAAGCTTCTCCAAAGGTGTCAAGATCATAATTCGCTGAAGCTTGAGCTAGTAAAGAAGAGGCTCTATCAAACTTAGAATGTGTGAAACACTGATCTATAGGATCACTGGAAAGAGCACCGTCTGCATCCAGAGTAGCACAGACCTAGTTTGGAAGCCAAGGAGCCGAAGGAGGATACTGAGATGGTGGGAGAGGATTGTCATCCTCACTGTCATCATTTCAAGAAGAAATATTTTTAGAAGTAGAAGGGATAGAGATATCTGGCACATCCTTCGCACTAGGCTCGTAGACCAATATATTTTTAGTAAAATTTACATCTCTTCTAATGATAACATTTTTGGACTTAAGTGGAATAAGTCTATATCGTTTGACATGTTCAGAATATCAAGCAAAAATACATTTTTCACTCTTAGGTTCTAAAGCTTTATGTTTCTTATTTGGAATATAGGCCCATGCTTCATTTCCAAAAACATGAAAGTTACTTACATCTCATTTAATTGAGCTCCATGCTTCTTTTGGAGTTATGTTCTTTAAAACCTTCGTAGGAGTGCGATTTTCTATGTAATTTTCACAGTTAATTTCTTCTACCCAAGAAATAAGACTAAGTCCTTTAGATTGAAGCATACAATTAGCCATTTCATTTAAGGTGCAATTCTTTATTTCAACTACACCATTTTTTTGTGGAGTATATGGAATAGTATGTTGCATTTGAATTCCGTTCTCAGTGCAAAAGTTGATGAATTTGTTGCTAATATATTCTCTGCCATTATCAAATCTTAGCTTAAGAATTTGATGTCCAGATTTTTTTTCAACAAAGGATTTAAAGGCCAAGAAAATGTTAAATACTTCACTCTTGAGTTTTAAGAAGTATACCCAAGTGCGTCTGGAGAAATCATCAATGAAAGTTAAGAAATACTTGTACCTAGGGAATGAAACAACTGGAAGTGGAACACATAAATTACTATGCACAAGTTGTAAAGGGGCTAAGATGTGCTAAGAGGCACATTTTTCAAAGCTATCCTGATGATGTTTTTTGAGTCCACATCTCGAAAAAACACCATCTCTGCAGGATACCATTGGAAGACTTGTCACCATATTTTATTTACATGGATTTTGAAGGGAGCGATAGTTTAAGTGACCAAATCATTCATGCCAAAGTTTTCTCACTTCATTGTTATGAGCAACAAATACTGAGGGAAGATTTGATGACCCAAAGTTGTTAAACTTATACAACCTTGTATAATCATTAGTAATGTTAGTAGCTAAAATATGTCTAGGATCTCTTAGGTCCTTAATTACAACATCGTGAGGTGAAAATTCAATGATTTTACCTTCACGTGAATGAGTTATTTGATATATAGATAGAAGGTTGCAAGATAAGGTTGCAACACATAATACATCATTAAACTGAACGTTGTCTATATGGATAGTTCCAATCCCTACAAAACTAACAGATCTATCAACACCAACATATATATTTTTGGTGTTAAAATCATTTAAAGAAGAAAACATGGCTTTGTTTCTAGCCATGTGATAAGAAGCTCCACTATCAATGATTCACTCATGAGAATGAGAAGAAGAAGATACATTTAATGATGCTTAACAACCACATGCATAATGTGTTATCCTTGAAGATGAAGTTGAAGTTGAAGAGTGCTCCAAATGGATGTTATGCTTCTCCATTATTGCTTCCAAGGCTTCCATCTTCTTAAAGCATTTAGATTCTAAGTGGTCGTCTCGATTACACAAGTGGCAATGTTTATCACTCTTCTTCCCTTTGTTTTTATTTTCCTTATGATTTTGCTGAAATTATTTTTCATTTTGAGATTGAAATTGCTTAGGACCCTTGTTTGGTTTAGGACCATTCTTTTTAGGATATGGCTTCTTAGGATTCTTTGAATCTGGTTGCTACTAAGTAGATAAGGCTTTCTTAAAAGAGTTTCCAAGATTAAGAAGACCAATATTTAAGAGTTTTTCTTGTTCTGTTACTAAAGAATCACAAAAGCATCAAAAGAAGGGGACTTGTAGTCTCGTCCTTGAGAAATGAAAGCTTCTCTTATAGAATGGAAGGCGGCAACAAACATAGAGTAGGTTGCTCCTAGCTTAGTAAGAATGGAATAAATAAGGTTACCATCTTCTTTCTTAACGTTAACACCTTCCAAGAGAAGTCTAAGGGTCTTGAACTTGGACAAAAAATCTTCAATGGAAGAAAAATTATTGGGGTCCAATGTAAGAAACTCATTTTCGAGTTGATGGGCTCTAAGTTCATTTTTAATTCCAAAAACTTTAGTGATCTATTTCATTGCTTCGTTAGGAGTATCAAGTTCAGCGATATGGAATCTAAGGTATGGAGAAATAGATATCCCTATCAACCCACATGATTGATCTTGTCTATTTTCTATTTGGCTGCCTTATCTTCATCTTTTGGTTTAGTTTCTTGGCCTGAGGCTATTCTGTAAAGACCTTTACTTCTAAGTAAATTCACAATGTCGGACCACCATTGGAAGTAATTGGTGTTGTCAAGAATAACTTGGCAAGGACTTTCCATTTTAATAGAAATAGAAGCTATAGATGCCGAAACTAAGTGTTCCAATGGACAGATCTTGAAAAATTGGGCTGATTATAAAAAAAGGATCTGAATACCCCTTCTAGGTGAAGAAGTTATGGATTTTTGAAGAAAAGTTGCTGAAGATGTTGATGAAGTACAGGAATGTGCAGAAATGAATGATAATGTTATATTTAAAAAAAAATTGCCCCCTTTCCAAACTTTATCTAATTAGCTCAAAAGAAACAAAGGCTTGAACTCAAGACCTCTACTCTCATAAAGTAGCTTTGGACCAAGTGAGCTAGATTAAAAGGTTAGTAATTTTTGGAAAAGAGGAAGGGGGTGTTTCTTTTTTTTAGTCACTGAAGCTTTGGGGTGCATGCTTACTTGAGAAAGCTATTTTTTTGGCTACAAAACAAAAAACACAAAACCCAACATGGACATACAAAAAAAAAAACAAACCTTACAGCTTAAAGTTAGCTTTAGCCGGAAACTAAATATTTTCCTCTATGATTCTAATTCTCCGAGTTCTAATTCTCCGAGATCACACTAAGGCACAACAGAAAAGAGCATATGCATGAGAAAAATCCTTCCTTTCTATTTATGATTTGCCTAGATCACACAAAGTCACATGGAAAAGAGCATACATATAAATGAAAGGTATAGATCCAGTAGTAAAAAAAAGGGGAGGCTAAATAAATCGAAATAAACAGAGAGAAAATAACTAAAAACTACAAATAAACATTGTACACCCCCAGATCTTAAAAATGACATAACCAAGGCTACCAGAAAGATTTTCACACCAAATGAAAGGGGTTCCTCACTAGAACAGATGCTCCTAACACAATAGAGCATTATTCGCGGCCCAAAAGCGGTCAGTAATGGTAGATCTAGGAAACGACAGTCGGATGTAGTTCTACCGACTTCAAATTTGGATCACCAATAGATGTAGCCCTCGAATAGCTGTGATACCATGTAGGAATTTATAGGGTAAGTTCCTAAAATTGAACACCAGAGGACAATGCCCACAAACATATGATAGATCAATACATTAGTATTGTTGATATGGTTAAGACCCTCAAGGAGGGAAATAGTCCACGACCTAAGCCAACACGACCACTTCAGGTAATTTATTAATAAAATAATGAAAATTTACATAAGCTTCTCTCATGAATGGTTAACCTACAAATTACCCTCCATGCTCTTTAAATAGAGATCATGGACCAATCAGGTGTTAAGCCATGGATCAAGTGTCGGTAATACCAAGGAGAGAATGAACCGTCAGACCACTTCATGTCTAGAACATATCATGACCATCAGACTGTATGTTACAAAAGTACATAGGAAAGAAACACACTTTACCTAACACTACACTAGAACAAGTTATACTCATCTATTTCCTATTTGTTGGAATATCCTAACAGTACTGAATTACAAACATCTACTCCAAGGGACATAAGATATGCTTCCATTCTTACTTTCCAAAAGGCATAGTTTGTCCCATCAAAGACTAGTATTCTACTTGATTAAGCCTCTTGAATCTCTTCCCTAATCATAATTCTTTATAGATCTACCTTATGGTGATTAGACTTTGGTTGAAGAAACTTGACTCTGATACAAATTGTTGAATAAGGAATTGTTCAAGGGGGGTGGGTGGATTAGTAATTATGAAACTCATTCCATTTTGTTTCTATGCTTACAGACCCTTATTATATTCTTTATCTTTTGAGAGAAATCACTCACTAAATAAATTAATCAACAATTCAAAATATGCATGTTCATACATGAATCACATGAGCAGTACACACATGTTTGACAGAGTGTTTTTTCACATGGAAACCTGGAGGGAAAAAATCTCCAAATTTGTTGTTTGTTTATGATGTAAATTAAGCACCCACTTAATTACATCTACTTTTTTGTAAGCACCCACTCACAGGAGACACTGACCCCCTTTCGTTAGAAATCACCAACTTTCCAAGACGAACCAACCTCCTTAGTGTGTAGGCACCAACCTGCTCTTGTCACTTTTCTACTAATTCATACAATTTTCAAACTGAAAACAGAGGCATACAATATTACAAGTAAAATACAAAAGTGGTTGATTGCAGATTCAACTTGAGCACTCTATCTTCTATGTTGCCATGCAACGGGTCTTTTCTTGTTTCCCACAACAACACTTTCTCTACCCTCTACCTCCTCTATCAAGGGCTCTCTGCCAACTTCTCTTCAACACCACCCTTAGGTGATAAGGAATTTTTTTCCCGCCTATAACATATCTTCCTTTACTAACTACTGTATGCCCTTGGTTCTTTGAATTTTCATGAATAAGAGCCAACCCAATATTGGAAGCCCCTTCCATCATAACTTTCCCAAAATCATCTATAATGAAGTTATTGGGCCTTCATCCTTCGATATGCCAACCTTCGATATGATGTCATTACTCCACGTGGTGACTTGATAGTGATGACATGTGTCACCCGGATCTAGCACATCAAGCCACCCAATCTTGTTGAATCAGCCTTCCAAGTGCCTTGTCATACTACCATGTCATACTGAAGTTAGATGACACTACAACTTCTTAGAGCCAATCTTATGCCATCATGTTTCACTCCAGATGAGAGAGAAAATGGCCCATCAAATATTTGTTTTGCAACACAATTATTCCTTAATCTTCTTTAACATTCCTCAGTTCTTTATAGTACTATCATAACTATTGGACATCCTTCTTAGAATACCTCAGTTAAAAAGCTATGATATTCCAACATACTGGAGCTTTGATATTCTAATATTTTGATGTTTTAGTCCCTTTGATATCCCAAGGATCCAACCTCCAACATGCCACTTGCTCTAATTCTCTAATGTTTTGATATCCAATGTTTTGATGTGTTGATCTCAATTATCCAAGAATCTGATTTGCCCGATATCCGATATGTTGTTTTCTCTAATATTACTTCCTTTTTAAGGCTTCAAGTCCTTAGACTTTAGCAGACCATATATTTTAATCCAGGATTCCATTTTTGAACTTCCACATATCATTGGAAAAGTATTCAAGATCACCTTGCATTAGATAGGGTTTGATGAAGGTTTCTTAGTCTACATTCTCCTTGTGAGATGGCTACAAACTATTTGACACACTTTTCTCCTTCAATCTTCTTGTGCTTGGAAGGTTGAAATCTCAACCACCATAGTGATTATTTTATGGCTTCTTCAATAAGCCTCCTACTGCGATGAGTCTCTACATGAATCATGTAGCTTCCATGGAATTACATCACTATAGTCATCATTTGATGGCTTTTCGAGTAATCTTGCTACTATCATGATTTTCTACAAAACCTTCCAACAACCATGGGATTCCTCCCAAATACCTAACCATCATGTTGACCCCTATTTGACATCAATTCCAACACTTACACAGTCACCCATATACTACCAATTTTCCAAAAATATCCCCTATTGGCACTGATGGAAACACCATAAGTTGGTCCCTAGGCTACGCATGGTCTACTTGGATGCTAATCTTCTCCACCTTTAACATCAAAGAAAAATAATAATTCTTGAATAATCCCCCTGGACCATTACAACCTACTCTCTCATGAGTTACACATGCTAAGTAGCTACCACCACCAACCAAAATGAAGTTAGAAATCCTATCTGCTAACTGAGATATTCAAAAGGTTATCTTCCCAGTGGCTTGGTAAATATATCTAGTAGTTTCTCTTTAATTTCCACATACTCAAGTATAAAAGTGTTAGCTGCAACTTGTTCCCTCAAGAAATGGAACTTGATAGGAATATGCTTAGTCTTTGAGTGCATGACTGGATTTATGGAGATGTTGATGGCACTTGTGTTGTCACATATTATTGGAATGGGACGAGTCATCTCTACCTACATATCTTTCAAGGTTTTATTCATCCATAGAATCTACATACAACAGGTAGAAACAACAATCTACTCTACTTCAACAATCGACAAAGGAATGGAGCCTATTTCTTGTTGACCCACAACACTAAGAATTTTCCTAGCAACAAAGTTGCACCATAAGTACTCTTCCTATCAGAAAGGCTTCCATCCTAGTCTACATCCATGTAGGCCTTCAACTTTAATTCTTCACTCTTCACATAACACAATCGATACTATGCTATTCCTTGAATATATTTGAAAATTCTTTTGAGAGCAACAACACGACTCTCACATTAGAAAGCTTGAAATCTGGCCACAAGCCCCACTTCTTGCATGGTGTCTGCCCTTGAAGCTATTAGATATAATAAGCTTCCTATCATTGACCTGTATTTAGTTTTATTTACTGACAGTGTTCCATCTTGATTGCACAACTTGTTAGGTAAACATGACTTGGTATAGAGTCAAGCTGACCAGGTTAAACAATGATGGTTTTGGGGCACATGGTATTGTGCACCCATAGTATTCTTCCCATGGTATTTTATGTAATGGAGCTTATAAAAGGCTGGAAGGACTTCATTGTAATGCAAGACCTGGAGGTGAGCGGTGAAGGCTCAGTTGGTTGGATTGGCCAGGGTTTTGGCCAATGCTAATAAGATCTTATTAGGTTGGGATTTTCCCCGGATTTGGGGTTTTCCTGGATAAACATTTGTGTTTATGTGTTTATGGTTGTTGCTGGTTATTTTTATATTTGTTTGTCTCAGTAATTCTCTGTAATTAATTTGTGTTCGTGGGTAAATTTCCTAACAATTGGTATCAGAGCCAAAGGTTGTGTATTGGCTTTAGAAAAATGCTTTTGTTCCCAAGGGTATTTGGCCTCGTGGACATCGAAAAGGTTGATGCATAGTTTGTTTGCAGATCTAATCTAAGTGCAGCAAGAACGAGGTTCAAGAAATGCTCAGATGGGCCACTATGCCAACACTGGACAATGAACAAGCTAACTAGGGTTGTCTTGAACGAAGCTCTGCTATCTAGCAATGCTATTCAAAGGCAGGTATGAAGGAAATGTTTGATCCGTCAGCTGAAGATCAGTTCGGCCAGAGGTGTCACCCTAATCGAGGGTTTCAAGGATTCATCTCAAAATTTAAAGGCAGTTAAACTTGGCAAGAAGGTAGCAAAGAAACAAAACAACGATGCCTGCAATTGAGAGAAGATGGGTCAGAATAGCAACAACAATTAAAAAAAAAAATAATGAAGTTAAAATTATTGCATGTAAATGGGCATACTACTGTAAGACCTGGTAAGACATGTGTACCTCTTGGTGATCACCGGTAAAGTCTGGGTTAGACCTAGGTGATAGGGGGGATGTCGGGTTAACAATACCCTAGGTAAAAACTCTGCGGGGGGTAACAGCTAGAGTGAAAAGGATTGTCTCACTTCGCAAGTTTGGCTGGAGTTAGTCAAGGAACCCCAAGTCAAGTTTAAGGGGGGAAATGTTAGGTAAACTTGACTGGATATAGAGTCAAGTTTACCAGGCTAAACAGTGATGGTTTTGGGGCACATGATATTGTGCACCCATAGTATTCTCCTCATGGTATTATATGTAATGGAGCTTATAAAAGGCTGGAAGGACTTCATTGTAGTGCAAGACATGGAGTTGAGCGGTGAAGGCTCACTTCATTGGATTGGCCTGGGTTTTGGCCAATGCTAATAAGATCTTATTAGGTTGGGTTTTTCCCAGGATTTGGGGTTTTCCCATATAAACATTTGCGTTTATGTGTTTATGGTTGTTGCTGGTTATTTTTATATTTATTCCTCTCAGTACTTATTTATGTTATGTAGTAAATTTCTTAACACAACTTGCAGCCTATAGTCATGGGTGGGTTGACTAGTTTGCAATCTTCCAGCCCAAATTTCTTTGGACTTTCCTTGAGACATTTTGATTCTAATATAAGCACTCCTTGTGTAGACTAAGTAATTTGCAAACCTAAGAAGAAGGACAGTTCTTCGATCATGGACATTTATAATTCTCTTTTCCTACATTTTGTAAATTTATGTCCCAATTGTTCCATATCACTGCTAATTGGTATATCATACACATACACAACTACTTATCCAGCCTTTCGTACCAAGCTCTTGAGTCCTATTTTAATCCATATAATGCCTTCTTCAGTTTGCATACAAACCCTTCATTGGAGGTGAGAATAAATGTTTCTAAATGCTCAATGTAAACTTCTTCTCAATCTCCATTAAGAAATGAATACTTCACGTCCATTTGATATACCTTTATATTCTTATGGATTGCAAGAGAAAGAAAGATCCTGATAGCCTCCAGTCAAGCTACTGTGAAAATGTTTCATCAAAATCTACCCTTCTATTTGGGCATGCCCTTTCCAGACCAATCGATCTTTGTTCCTGATTACTTGACCTTGTTCATTCAGTTTGTTCTTTAAAACCCATTTGGTTAAAATAACATTTTATTTTTCTACCTTGGAACAAGCTCCCAAGCGTCATTCTTTCTAATCTGATCAAATTCTTCATTCATCGATTTCACCCATAACTTGTCTTCACTTGCTTGACAAATGTTCTTGGGTTCTATCTATGATAATAGATCTAGATTCCCATAACTTGTACTTCCAACAAGTTTCCTCTTGGTTTGGACACCATGTATTTTCTCTCTGAGAATTTGAATCCTAGGATGTTCCTTGTATACATAACTCAAGGGTTTCTTCGGCCTTGAAGTCATGCATGATTCCTCGCCTTCACTGTTTGAATCTTTTTCCTCTAGATCTACAGACCTCAAATCTAATCTTTCTTCATCATCTGAGTTCATATTTATTTTAGAGGAATCCGGTTGTGAACCTAGTTCATCTACTATTATGTCAATACAATCCTCAATATTACTTATATACTTTTCTCTTAGTAGAGTACTCGAGAAGTATCGCTTCATCGATGCCTAAATCAAACTTTCCAGGATTGTTTTCATTCCTTTTAATGAAGCAATTGCTTCAAAATGCCTTGAGGTGTTTAAATGATGCAAATCTTCCCTTCCATAACTCATAGTGAGTTTAATCACTATTACGCCTGAGTTGAGTTCTATTTGACAAATATATTATTGTCTGTGTCGATTCTCCACAGAATTTTTCAGACACTCCTACTTCACCCAAAATTGCTCTATCCATTTTCTCGATTGTTCTATTCTATTTCTCTAATACTCCATTTTCTTGAGTTCTAGCCACACATTATCTTTTCCTGATTCTGTTCTCTTCACAGAATGCCTCAAATTCTATTGAGGTGTAATCTACCCCCTATTTTATCTTCATCATCTTATCTTTGAGACTTTCTCAATTTCTACTTGAGCTTTAAACTTCTTGAAATGCTTGAATGCTTCTGATTTTTCTCTTAACAGGAAAATTCAAGTGGCCCTGGTGAAATCATCAATGAGAAACATGCAATACCTCTCTCCTTTTGAGTTTTTTTCTCTAGATGGGCCAAAAAAGTCCGTGTGAATGAGCTCCAAAATTCTAGATAAGGAGCACTCTTTTGACTTGAAATGAGTTCTAGTATGTTTGCCAAACTCACATGACTTATGGATTAAGTTATCACGCCTTGAAAACCTTGGTAATCTTGTCACGGCTCCCATCTTGATCACTTTTATCAGACTGTCAAAATTCATATTCCTAAGCCTGTTGTGCCAAAATTTTATTTCACTTATTTTTCTTAAATAATAGTTAACCCTCTAATGATTAAACACATATACATTATTGTGGGTTCCGATTGCTTTTCCCACTAGTTTTCCATTCTTCATGTTGCATATCTCACAATCTTTAGATAGAAAGGTCACGTCGTAGCCATTATCACACATTTGGCTAACACTAAGGGGATTGTGATTGAGGCCTTCTACATACAACACATTCTATGCTTCTATTTGTTTTTATCAATACTGACTACACCTTTACACTTGATTCTTGCTAGAGAATTGTTTCCAAAGGTGACATTTCTTCCTCTATCCTTTTCTTTTAGTGACATAAATTGTTTTTAACCCACTCATATGTTTGGAACAACCACTATCCACATACTATTTGTTTTCTTGATTATGAGCTAATATGGAGAGTCCACACTGCATGCATTTTTTAGTATTTTGTTTCCATCTCCCCTGATCCTTTTGGATAGTTGACTATCTAATATTTTTGGACATGGATGAGTATTCAAACCTACATCCATACTCACTCACTTTGTGTCAAAAACTATTACATTTGAAGCATTATACTTCAGTTATGAACGGAGAGATGACATTCTGATTTATGAGAGAAGAATTTCGAGATTTAGAAATCTGATGCATATTATATCTGAGATTTTCATCTCTTTCAACTTTGATCTTTCTATGGTGAATTGATTTATGTCCAAAGGTATGAAAATTATAAAAGAGACCATAAAATAATAGGCATGCCTATTATTGGAAGCATTATGAGATTATGCAGGAAAATGCGTTGGTAATCTAGTTAATTAGTTCATTCTGCATTGACGATCTGCCCTTTTCCCTACTACTATTTTTTCTACATTAATTCTTTCATGATTCTTCTTCACATGGATTTGTGGTTCTTCAAAACCTACGTACCTGAAGTTAATATTACCCATATAATATTCTTTTGTCTTAGTGCATCCCAGACCAATTTTGATTCTTGCATGCCTTTGACTACTCAGGATTTGATCTAGTCTACTTGTCCCTTCCACAAATGTTTCATTCAAACCCTTTTTGGTCTTTGTTCTCACAAGATAATTTCTTAGAGAGACAACCTCTGCTTCAAGACTCTGACTATTCTCGTCCCACTCTTGAGTAAGATCTTGAAGAAACTCTTCTTTTAGTTCAAACTCCTCCAGTTTAACTTTCAATGATAAAATATCATCTTTGCATGTCTGTGAGATTGCTTTCATTTTTCAATTGACAAAATCCTGTTTCAGATGACTATTCTCTTCTTCTAGTCTCTCACAAGTTCCTTGTGTTTCTTCCAGTAGAAGGACTAGACTATCTTATCTCTTGATAGCTTCCTCAAGCTTTTCTTTTTGATAGAAAAACTGCTCATTGTCAGATTTATACATACTTTCCTCTCCATGCTGTAACTTTTCCTTAAAATGATTATTCTTCTTCCTTTCCTTCATTAACTCATTGAGGGATCTCATGAGTTCCGCTTCAAGGTCCACTACTCATTATTCTTCTTCCTCTTTAGAATTGATGATACCTTGTTTCTTAGAGACTGTTTCGAAGAACATAAGAAGATACTTGTCTAAGTCATTCTCTGATGAGCTTTCACTGTCTGACTCTCGTGCTAAGATATCCTCTTTGTAGTAGAACCACTTTTTCTTATAGAGATTTTTATGCTAATGTTTATGACACTTATTTCAAAATTTCAAATTCTCTTCCCTTTCAGCCTTTTCTTTATAAGGGAATTTGGATGAGAAATGTCCAACTCTTCCACAATCAAAACATTTAAAGGGCAACTTTCTTTTATATTTCCTTGAGCCACACTTTTGTTTTCTAGCTAGTTGAGTGAGTTACTGATCAAATTCACAGGTCGAGTAGTCTTGATGATCTTTATGCTCCTTGGACTTTCTGGATACTCTGAATGTTGCTTCCTTCAGTTTAGAATTTTCTACTACTACTCTCATCTCATAAGCTGTGAGAGTACCATGCAGCAAGTCCATCTTGAGATCCTTTAAATTAGCGATCTCTTTAATAACTAAGACATTGACATTAAATCTCATGGGTAGAGATCTTAATATTTTCTAAACAACCATCTATTCCTTCACCTCCTCACCAAGTCCTCTAATCATATTAGTCACTTCATTATCTCTGAGGAAGTATTATTCTATGCTTTCATTTTTACTCATTCTCAAGCTCTCAAGCCTCATTCTAAAGGTCTGAATTTTCACCTGCTTAATTTTCTCATCTCCTTCATGACATTTGTTAATGTTTACCCACATTTCCTTAAAAAAACTTATAGTTCATCACTTTTACATGTTTTGATTAACTAAGGCCAAAGAGAATGAAATTCCTTTCTTTATTATTGTTCCCATATCATTTTTTACCATCTACATCAGTGAGAGGAATATCAAGGACATTGTTGTTTACTAGTACTGAATTTCAAACATCTACTCCCAGGGACATAAGATAGACTTCCATTCTTACTTTCCAAAAGGAATAGTTTGTCCCATCAAAGACTAGTATTATAGTTGAGTAAGCCTCTTGGATATTTTTCCTAGACATAATTCCTTATAGATCTACCTTGCAATGATTAGACTAATGCTAAAGGAACTTGCCTCTAATACCAATTGTTGAAATAAGGAATTTTTGAGGGGCAAGGGGGATGAATCAATGATTATGAAACTATTTTGATTTTGTTCATGTGATTACAATTCTTTCTTAAATTCTTTAACTTGTGAGATAAATCATTCCCTAAAACAATGAATAAACAATTCCAAACATACATGTCCATGCAACAATCACATGAGAAACACACACACACATTTGACACAATGAAATTTCACGTGGAAACCTAAAGGGAAGAAACCACCAAACGTTTTGTTTGTTTATGATGTAAATTAAGCACCGACTTAATTATATCTATTTGTTTGTAAGCACCAACTCACACGAGGCACTAACCCATTTAGTTAGGAAGCACCAACATGACAATAGGCACCAACCTGCTCTTGCCATTATTCTACTATTTCATACAATTTTCAAAATGAAAACAAAGGCACACAATATTATAAGTAAAAAACCAAAATATATTATTGGAGATTCAAATTCTTCACTCTATCTTCTGTGTTCTCATGAAACAATTCTTTTCATGTTACTCACAACAACACATCCTCTACTCGTTGCCTCCTCTTTCAAGGGCTCTCTACTGGCTGCACTTTAGCACTACCCTTACAATTCTAACCACAACACTCTTGCTACACTTGCTCTTGTTTCACACATTTTTCTCCTTCATGCTTCGACCTCTCTGTCTCTATACAGACCTCTCACAACACAACACATTATCAATTAGCCCAACTCCTCCATCTTCTCCATTGGAGGAAATAGTTTTGTTCCACTAAGGTACTCTGTGCAAGGCAATATTTGACGTCTATCTTTTAACTTCCTAACTATACTTAGGCATGGCTTCCCTTGCCACTATTGCATGTCTTTCTAATTTCTTGTCACAGTATCGAAACAATGATGGACCTTGCAGTTCTTTATTTTCTGAATGAATAAAGCTCCGTCCTGAGAAATTCATTCTCAGGTGACCTGCACACTCCTCCGAGAGTCCCATTCTCCTTTATCACTCCAAATATATTGACAATTCACAAAGGTGATCACTCTGTTCTCATTTATCACAACCATTTATGCACGTAAAGAAACATATTTCTTCCTTCATTCTCCTGAATTCTTCTCTGCCAAAAATATTGTCCTCAATTTCTTGTTACGGGTTCTTTTGTAGGTTTAGTCCCTTTCAATGATCAACTCGTTTGAACCTACATTCAATTACATAGCCTTCGACCCTTACATCCTTGAATTCGATGTACTACTTCATTAAAGAAACACCACATTGTGACTTCACACAGGTGGAATGTGTTAACACCCAGGTTGTTCCCTATAACTCCCAAGGGAATACGGCCGGGGTAACCACTAACCAATCTTTGGACTACAGCTTCTAGCCCATTTGTAATTAGAGAGGGCTCTCTCTACAAGGTTTGTCACTGTTTTAATGCAGTTTTAGGCTAGTTATGAAGTGAATGTTTGATTGTTTTTTATGTTTGGTTGGGAGGGTGCTTCTGATAGTTTTTAGAGTGTTATTTGTAGATGAAACTAATCCATTGGGCAATGGGGTCTGTAACTGTTTCTTCCTTGAAATCCTGGCTCAGTGCAGCTGGAATTACAGGGCCTGTGTGTATTTCATAAAACAAACTGTAAATTGTGAGAGGGGAATGAAAAACAACTAGCAAAGAGCAATTAACGATTCTTTACTAAGCTGGGTAGTAGGAAGGAGGTCTATTACTTAGGAGAAATTACTTGAATTCCTGAAATAACAAAGCACTGTGATGATATAGTATTAAAGGTAGCACTGAAGAATTACTCTTTCGATACCATAACTAAGGAAAAACATATGAAATAGCTAGGATTGAGCTCAGGGTAATCAAAGATTAAGTCCTGGGACTATTCTTTTTCCTTGCCATTTAGATATTGAGTATATGGAGAGCATGAAAGATATATGAAAGTATAGCAAACATATATGTAACAGAGAGTAACGAGAAAACTTATTGAGCCATGGAATACACAAGAATCTTGCAACTTTGAGCCATACACCATCAAGACATCAAGAGACACAATGCTTGGAGAAATCCCATCATCCTTTGTATTAGCTATCTGAAGATTTACAACATAAGAGTAACAGAAGAGATATCAAGACATTTCTTACATCCGGAGTCCAACCCCTGCTAACAAATGTGAGGGGGAATATATAGAAGTCTAATACAAAAATATCTCAGGCATTGAGTCATCTGAGAGGAAAATATCTTCTTACACTCGTACATGGCTTGTAGATGAGAAGTAATTACAATCTTAAATGAGTTATAAAAGCTCTTGACTTCCGTCAGAGTAATTTTTGACCTTTGGGGTTTGCGGAGTCGGTTGAGCGGCTTTATCATAACTGCTGAATGATGTGCTGTGCAACTGTCACTTTCCTGTGTCTTCTTGGCCCTGCCACCTGTGCTTGCTGATGATGTTGTCGCGGCCGAGTACCTGTGATGAGTTGGCTCAGCGTCTCCATACCTGCTGATGTATCTTTTGTACAGTTGTGTATGCAATGCAAATTTTTTGCTGAAGAGAAAGATGTGATTACTTAACTTTGATTCAAAAGTAATCTTATTAATTTCTGCCATGTATCTGGTGGAGGCAACTGATGCTTCAAAATTGACCCCATGGTCTCATCAGCCTCTGTATACTTATAAAAGTGAGGGGGCTCATCAAATAAGTGTGTAACTTCATTTCTAATAAAAAAAAAAAATGTCTAATCTATCAAAAAGAATTTGCCCTGTTACTGGGCCTGCTCCTGAAGATGTACTTGGTGCTTCAGCAATCTGTGTTGCTACAAAACTGCTTACTCTCTTGACATATTTCTCATGTGAGAGTAATTTTCCTGATTCTAATAAGCTGGGGAGCCCTTTGTCCTGCAAAGCCATGAACCTATTCTGGAATTTATTGATGTCAGCTTGCATATCCTAGATTCTTCTGTCCAGGGTCTGAATTAGGTTCTTCATTGTCAGGACTCTTTTGATTAAAGAGATAGTTTCAGTCCTGTTTCCAATTCCCATTCTTACCAGCTGGGAACTTGTCCTGTAATTGAGCACTTCTATCTTCTTGGGGGCAATCTCAGGCATATTGCCTAGAGATGCCCTTGCTCTCTGCAATTCTTTTTGTGCTCTGCTAATGAGTGCCACTTGCTCATATATGGCCTCAATATATTCCCATTGGTTGGTTATTGATTGTCCAATGGTGGTCCAGATAACTTTCTTGAGCTCTGTTGTAACTTTATCAAAAGAGAGCTCTTTTTCTAGCTCTGCAATTCTCTTCTTTAGAGCTTTCACTTCCCTTTCCCTCTCAGCCACATTTTGCTTTGATTTGTCATATTTCTCATTTATCTTTGCTAGGTTGTCCTAGGCTTGGCTGAGCTCTGACATCTGGGCCTCTAGCACCTGTATTTCTTTCCTCAGCTTCTGCATGTCCAGGCTTTCAGCCTGCTCTGTTGTTGGTGCTGAGGTGGTTGGTGCTGTGTTGTCTGGAGCATCCTGCTGTGCTTGTTGCATTGGAGGGACAGTATCTTGAGGGGTTTCCTCAAGGTTTATTGCTTCTGTAGGCGACTTGGAAGATTTCCCTGCCTCCCTCCGCTGCAATGCTGCTTCCAATGTGGTTTTTGTATCCTGTAGCTTTTCTTGTGTTTCAATCAGCTCCTTGTATAATGTCATTAATAAGGAAGCTGCATCCTTTTCTTGGCTCTGCTGGGCAACCTCATCTGTCTGTGGGTGGAGAGTTGGGGGGATCTTCAATTTCTTCTTTATTGCAGCCATGTCTGCATCCCTTAGCTTAAGGACTTGTTGTACAGCCTTGACATCATTGGGGTCATGCCCAAACTCTATGATTATTTCCTCTAGGGCCTTGATTCTGTTATCTTTAGCTTGAGAGGATGCCTTCTCCAATTCAAGCTGTGCTGCAGTGTTGTTTAGGCTATTTTGCAGTCTGTAATTGATCAAGGTCTTGTCTGCTAGAGTGGCATAGACCATCTCACCCGTCTGTTTGTGAAGCTCGATCCGATCTATGGGGTGGATGTCTTTTGACAGGACCTCCAAATTAGTCCTGATATAGTCTGCAGCTGTTTGTGGTTGCTGCACTATCGAAGCGAAGTGACTCATGGTCATTTTGCCTTCTTGTACATCAAATGCAGACATGAGCCTTTGCTGATTTGCAGGAGCCATGTTTAGCAGGTGATTGTAGAGCCGAATCTTTATTGGCTCACTCCTTCTTTTGGCCTCTTTGAACTGCTCTTTTATGCTTGCAGATGTCCCCTACTGCTGCCCTGAGGAGCTCACCTCTCCAAATGTTGCCTTATCTTGCTCCTGCTGTAGGGAGCTGGCAGAAGCCTCCATACTTGGCATCTCCTCCTCTGAGAAGGGATTTAGCTTTTGCCTCTTCTCTGATGTTTCAGTGAGGGGAGTTTCCCTCTCTCTTTTTCTGCTAATATCCTCCCTTTGAGGGGTTTGGAGGATGGAGGAATCAACTTTGGAATCCTGTCTAGGAGGCGCCATACGTGTTGTCTTTTCTTGGGTAGCTGTTTGGGCCTCTCCTTTCTACTTCTCCTGACCTTGTTGGTCTCCCTGTTGCTGTTCTTGTTGGGGTTGCTGTTGTTGGCCCTGTTGGCCCTGTTGTTGTTGGCCCTGTTGGCCCTGTTGTTCCTCTGGTTCTTCCATAACTTTATCCTTGCCCTTGTTCTGCCCTTGATTTGTAGTTTGCACTGCCTCTTGTTGTGTTGTAGAGGATGAAGCAGTTGCTCCTGTTTGAGGATTTGGCAGAGAAAGCACCTGAGAAGGACATTCCAAGTCGGCCATTTTTAACAAATGCCTTCTAGCCCTTTCAACTAGTTCTTCTTGAGACACAGGCTCTTCTAGTGTGTTTCTTCTCCACTTTGGTTGGTTAGCATGTCTTAGAATGTGGAACATGCTCTCACGCTCATAGCTAGAGAGCTTGCATTTCTGCCTTCTCAAGGATATAAAGTTGTTAGGGTCATAGGGCTTCCAAAGGAAGCTTTGTTTCAGGCCAAGGCCTTCCAACATCCTATCTGCTTCTTTCCATCCTTCTCTTCTGTTTTTAATGAAGTGGCCAAGCTGGTTTCTAACTTTAAGCTGTGCCTTTTTACCCTTTCCTGCAAAGTGCACCTGGTCGGCATTGCCAAATTGCCTGAAATACTCCAAGGCAAAGAGTCTCATGGGCACAAATCTGGGCAGCTTTTATGGGCGCAGCTCACACCTATAGATTCTAATCACAGTGAAATGCTGGTAAAAGTACCAATCTCCTATGTTGTAGGCACTGGACAGTTGCAGAATCCTCTGCATCTCATCAGAGAGTCTTGGAGGGGGTGATGTCAAGAGCAGAGACAAAGCTGGATGGATGAATAAGTCTATGAACTCAGAATATGTATATGGTGAATATGGAAGGATGTGGAAGACTGAGCTCCAGTATACCACTAATCTTGGGTTTCCTGCTGCATCAGTTCTCTTGATTTCAAAAGAGAACTTCTCATGTTGGTGGTATAGAATGAGATGATAAATATATGAGGTGTATCTGAACACCCTCTCTCTGGACAAGTGTAGAAATTGCTCATGTATCTTGTCGGAGATATATGTGGCATAGTCATAACAAATGGTGGTCTTACCAGGGGAAAACATTGTCATCATGACTAGTACAGTTTCTTCTATAAACTCCATTGATTTGTACCCCAGCACTGAGCTTATCATGTATGCCAAGTCCAGGCCCAGTTGATTTAAATAGCCATCAAAGATGGGAGGATGCAGCACTGTGTCAGATTTTTTGATAACCAATTGATTCAACTTTAGGATCTCTGCCTCTATGAGTATCTTGGCTCCTTGATTGATTAGGTCCAACAGGGATAAGGGAACCAATTTCTTTTGAGTTTTGAACTGGAGCATTTCCCTGATGGCCTCAGGGGTGGTGTAAAATACTACTGCACCTTGAGGGTTGAGCACAACCCTCTGCATAGGGTCGTAGTAGATAGCACATAAGTGGATGAGGTCAGGGAACTGGTTGACCTGGGGCATATTGAAGATTGGGAGGGAGGACTCCCAAATGCCTAGAATATCTGTTCCATCTCTGTGCTTAGCCCTGAGCTCATTTAGCAAATGAATTTGAAACGTACATTTGGATGGGCTATCCTCTGAGATTTGGTAATCTAGGTCTGCCAAATCTTGCTAGTCCAGCTCTCTCTGAGGGGAATTCAGGGGAGTAACATTGAGGGCTACTGATGCCGAGGGGGTATCCATGTTTGTTTGAATGTTTCTTGAAATGATGAGCGTGCTAGCTGAGAAAATGGAATTCAGAGGAGCGCAGAGTAGTAGGATTGCTTTATAGCAGAATAGAATAGTGCTGGGCTTTCTGAGAAGGTTTCTTATACTGTTTAGAAAACCTCCTTTGAAAATTTAGGAGCAGGTTATGAGTTCACGATTGCGTGAACAGAGAAGGGTTTTCACTAAAATTGAAGTGCAAAATGGCTCTGCCAATGTAATTCGACCTCTAATTCTCCAGGGGAAACAGGATATACTTGGTTTTCTGGTGAAATTTCAGTATTCTGCCGTGTTCAGGTGTATTTTACAATTAACTGTGAAAAAACCAGTTTGCGAGGAGGTGGACAGGAAAATACCTATTTAACTAGTTGCTCGGGACGAAATAGCAGTTGGGTTGGTGCTTTGAGCTTCTGCGGATGGTCTGGAGTAGGCTGGTAGACTGTTCGTCGTGATATGCATGCAGACAGCGCAGAGGTTCTTTTTACAAAAATAATGAAAAAACGCGAAAAATTGTGAAAATATGGCCTTTTTGCTTTATTGGCGCGCTTTTTGAGTGACATCAGCATGACGTCAGCATGTGGGTCTGGGTCGGATGACGTCAGCAGGACGTCATCGGGTGATGTGGCGGCCTGAGACCGGTCCACAGGGGCGATGAGGTGGCGGCCAGGTGGGCGAATGGAGGCCGGAGTGCGCGGTTGTGGCATTGACGTGGGTAACAGCAGGGCGGGGACGTGGGAGGACAGGTGTCGCCATATCGAGCCCCCTCCTGCACGGCAAGGAATCTGTCAGAGGGGGCTCCGACGGAGTTTGGCAGCGACACGTGTCCCCACGTGACGTAAGCGTCTGACAGATATCGGAAGGTATCTGTCGGACGTCGGGGGCCTTCTGAAATCCATGAGAGCTGTTGATTTGCGAGCGCATGATCGGACGGCTGTCGGGCGAGGGATCTGCACGGCGGATAAAGTCAACATTTCTTAACGGTCAGACGTCGGGCCCCTCTGAAATTGCTATTGGCCGTAGATCTGGCAAGGCCGCGATCGGACGGTCATCAGGTCGATCAACTGCATGGAGGATAACAGTCAGTGGGCGGGTTATAAAATAATATTTCTCAGTAATACGCCCAGCGGGACCCTCCACTTTATGAATGATTTTCAATAGTTTTGGATGATTTTCTTTAATAAACTCATATTTGCCCAACAACATTAAGAACGGCAAACCAAAGGTTTTCCATGTAATTTTTCGTACAAAGCATATGGGGGCAAAACATAGGATAAACGGGTTTTGATGAAGTTATATGAAAAGGCGCACATTGGTTCCCAACCTTAGGATAGGCGGGGAAGGTAGGTTTTCATCATATTTTTGCCCTTTAATGGTATAAGGGGGCTCAAAAGGGTTTCTTTAAGGGTTTTCAGGCAAAAATAGAGACTCGACTAGGGGGATGGGTTCAGATGGAGGGAAGGGGTTAGACTTGGGTTCTTGACCTTAACCAGATGTTAATTCAATTCCCTGGGAGTGGACATTATGGCTATAGTGCCAAGGAGGGGATATTTATACATTGTGTGGGGTTTATACACCATGGTGTTATAATTATAGGGAAAATGAAGTATAGGGAGCTAAATAATAGAGTTAGCTGTTAATGTGGGAGGAAAATATGGATGGGGATCAGTACAACCAAGTTTTCTTGAAAACAACTTAGTGTAAAGAGTAGATCAAAATGAAAAGATTTTTGCACAAGAAATGTGGCTTTTAAAGGCCATAAGAACCATCACAAAGCCTTAAGTTTCTCTTATGTACACAACTTGTGAAGGGGTGTTAGTAATGAGTGATATACAAATGGAAAAAGGAAGTTAGTCATGCTCCACTGTGTTACTTTGCCTGTACATGGTTAGCAGAGTTGATCTTGGAAGAAACACCACTTTTGCAACCCCATCTACCTACCCAACTAATTTGCCTAACATTTTTTATTTCTTGTTGGAGGGTGCACTTGGACTTGCAAACCCTTTGTGTGCCTTTTCTTTTTGCATTGGCTTTTTTGCTTCATTTCCTATCTAATACTACCCTTATTCCTTCCAAGGCCCCAGATTAAGCAGTTGGGAACCTTAGTTTCTCTACCTAGCTACTGATCTGCTAAGATTAAACAGTTTGGACAGATTTCTTTCTCTATTCTACAACATAAATTGAAAACATGGCATGATCCAGATTAAACTGTTGGGTCATCCGTCAAAACTTTAATGAATATGTAGGCATATACACACCTTGTCTTTTCCTGCAAATATGGAACCTTTGTAGCAGCAAAATGGAGCATATTTGGCACTTTGTATTTGCCAATCATGAAATATGAAACCTATTGGTATAGGTATCCAACAGGTTCAAATCCCAAGAACTAACCGCCATAGACCAAAAGTAAGTTCCCCAACATATACGCGTATTTATAACGTATAACGCGTGTTTATACGCGTCTTCGTCTAGATGAACCTACGTATATGACTTTTTCTTCTTTCTGGGCGCCTGAACTGAGATCTGTCACCAAGTTGAGTTGCCATCAAGGACAACACCTGTGCCATAATGCCAACAATATGTACTAAAGATCATGCTACAAAAAGCTGCCCATCACTCCCAGGGTTAAAGGCAGTTTTCAAGGAGGCAGAAGAAGAAACAGAACTAGTCTACCCGCTAAATCAGTGTCACCAATGGCAAGCATGACAAACAGGTACGCCTACTGACCCATCTCCTTTCTTTTAGCCCTCGCAATATAATGCTCAATAATACATAGGAGCTACATGGCAGAAGTAGCCACCTTTTCCTAATTGGTCACAACAACCATTTTCTATGCCACCTTGGTCCAATCAATCAAATCAAAACAATAGTTGGCCAAATTCCCCTTACTTCCCACCGTTTTGGAAGAACAATACATATCCATCTCAATGGCCACCCTCCACTTCACAGAACCAGAACTAGCAGTCAAGTTGGAAAAGACCTACAAACTAGCCAGTAGGAACAATCCCCCTATCTCAACCTACACTACCAGCACCTTACACATTGCAACAGAACACTTAAACCAATCTATGACCGTAGCTTCCAGCCCAGCCCAACCCAAATCCCAACAATAGACCCATCAAATCTGTACGAATTATTGAGGGACCGAAGCCAGAAACCGAGTTGAGGGAGTGTAATGAACTCAAATTAAGGTCTGGATGGATAATTGATTCAGAGGTGGATAAAACATGCAAATAGAAGATCTATTGCCTGTAGAACAAACACCTCAAATGGAGAATATGGTTAAAAAGAAAATCCACGACCAAACTATTACCTCTTCTCCACCATTCCTAGAGAGAGTGATTATATCCCACCCAATAGAATATCCTAATTTTGATCTTCTAGGAGAATTAAAAAACCTTTTGTGTAAATACCCCTCCTCCAGGCTATTTAGGACATTCCCATTTATGCAAAAACTATTAAGGAATTATGTACTAAAAATCCCAAGAGGAAAATAAAAACAACCCCAACTATCCATGTAGTTGGTATTTTGTCCGATTTATTATCAGGCAGAGAAACACCAGTGAAATATGAGGACCCAAGAAACCCTATAGTCATAGTACAAATAAATGGATGTTCCTTCCCCAATGCATTAGTTGATTTAGGAGCAACCATCAAGACCTTGGATCCAACTACAAACCTACTAGAACTTGCTGACCGATCGGTTGTCAAACCAGAAGGGACATTATAGGATGTAATGGTGTCTGTAGATTCTTGGGAATACCGAGCAGATTTCTTGATAATTATTCCTAGAAACCGGCTAGACAGACATCCCTTAATTCTAGGTAGACCTTGGCTAGCAACCACATATGCTTACATAAGTTGTCGAACATGCAACATGATGATAGCAAGAGGAAGTAATGTGAAGAACCTAGCTTTATATCGTCCAGCTCAGCCAAGCCTAACAATAATAAAAACTAGAAAACAACCTGTATCATATTTAACTGAAAACATTTGATCACCGCTAATTGTATAAGATGCTCTAGAATTTAATGATCAAACAAAAGATGACATCATTAAAACTTACATTAACCAACCAAATGTCATATCCAATCTAAAATGTCACATGATTGAAGTGGCCCTGGATAACGAAATGGAAGAAGATCCCTTAAAACATATTAATGACCATTCGATACCAATAACTATTGTTTATAATAGCAAAACCATTGAAATTGAGCCATGGAAAGTCCTAAACATCAACAAAAACCTGACTGATGACTAGGAGCATAGGCTTGTTCAACTCCTTAGAAAATATAAAGAGGCTTTCACTTGGGATTACCTAGATATGAAAGGGATTGATCCCCAATTATGCATGCACCACATCTATACAGAGAAAGATGCGAGGCCCATTCGACAACCTCAACGGAGGTTAAACCCTCACCTTAAAGATGTTGTTAAAGATGAACTACAAAAACTATTAGATGTAAATTTCATCTATCTTATATCTGATAGAAAATGGGTTTCTCCATTAGTTGTGGTACCTAAAAAGAATGGAAAGTGGTGTATATGTGTCGATTATAGAGAGCTTAATAAAGCAACCCAAAAAGACCATTTCCCCCTATTGTTCACCAACCAGGTCTAGGACACATTGGCAGGTAAAAAATTCTTCTCTTTCCTAGATGGCTTTAGTGGCTACAATCAAATCCAAATTGCCCCTAAAAACTAGGATAAGACTACGTTCACCTACCCTTGGGGGACATTTGCATATAGAGTCTTACCTTTTGGATTGTGCAACACACCTGCTACATTCCAGAGGGCTATACTTAACATTTTTCAGACTTGATAAACAAGGGGATCGAGGTCTACATGGATGAATTTACACCATATGGAGATGACTTCGAGACAACATTACAAACACTAGAGAAATTTTTGAAAAGATGCATTGCTACCAGGCTCTATTTAAGCCATGAAAGATGCCACATGATGATGACCGAGGGCCTCATCCCGGGTCACTACATCTCAGCAGCTGTAATTCAAGTAGATCCAGCAAAAATTCAGATAATTCTCTTAATACCTATCCCCTCCACACAAACTAAGATACATAGTTTCTTAGGATTTTCTGGATATTATAGAAGATTTATAAAGAATTTATCCCAAATTGCTGCACCATTATATGCATTAACAGGGAATATCGATTTCATATGGACTGACAAATGTGACATTGATTTTGAAGATTTAAAATGGCTAGTATCAATAGCCCCAGTATTACAAGGCCCAAATTGGGATTTTCCATTTCAGATCTCATCTGATGCATCAGATATAACCATTGGAGCAATTCTCGGCCAGGAGGAAGATAAGAAACCATATGCGATATACTACATCAGCAAAAATCTATCTCCTACTTAGTTGAATTACACTATGACTGGAAAAGAATTTTTGGCTGTAATCTATGCTATTAATAAATTTAGACATTATATAAGATGATACCTTGTGGTTTTGTATACCGATCACTCTGCTATTAAATATTTAGCTAATAAACCTGTTACGAATGGGAGAGTGACACGATGGTTGATCCTTTTGCAGGAATTCGACATAACAATCAAGGATTGACTAGGAAAGAAAAATACGGTGGTAGACTTCCTCTCATGTGTGCCAAAGATAGACAACTCAGCAATAATAGAAGACTAGTTCCCTGATGAGCACTTATTTGCTGTAATTTTGACAACACTGTGGTACATGGATATTGCGAACTACCTAGTAGTGGGAAAATTACCCAAGCACCTGAAACCCAATGAAAGAAAAAAAATAGTAACACACAATACTCGGTTCTCATGGATCAGAGGATACCTCTTTCACATAGTAGCCGATATGCATATCTGAAGGTGTGTTAGGGAAGATGAAATCTTTGACATCCTAAAAGCTTGCCATGATGGGCCTTGTGGTGGGAATTTTGCAGACCACAGGATTGGTCACAAAGTCTTATAGATGGGCTATTATTGGCCCACCATTTTTAAGGATGCCAAGAAGTTTGTCCAGGCATGCGATAGCTGCCAAAGAATGGGCCACCCTGGATAGTCTGACAAGATGCCCCTACATCCACAGTTAGTCATTAAACCTTTTGAACGATGGGCATTAGATTTTATTCGCCCAATAAACCCATCATCTAATCAAAATACATATATACTAGTTGCAACAGAATATGTGACGAAATGGGTGGAGGCTGAAGCATTACCATGGGCAATGGAGGACTCAATAATCAACTTTCTTTTCCCAATTTTCATGCAATATGGCTTGCCTAGAGAAATAGTCATGGATGGAGGGCCACAATTTGCGGGCCATAAGATGGCTGCTACATTAAAAAATCATCATATCATGCACAAAATCACATCTCCATACCACCTGCAGGCAAACGGCCAAGTAGAAAGTAGCAACAAGGTAATTGAGGCTATACTAAGAAAGACAATCACCTCACATAGACATGATTGGGATACACGATTGCCAGAAGCCCTATGGGCATATCACACTGTTGGGTTGTGCTATATTCTTTTCACATAGTTAACAGGGGGTTTGAGGGGTACTTGTAACCCCACTTTATGGGGTCTGGGGCAGCGCATTGGAAAATTTTGGTTTTGGACCCTATGTTAGGTTGGGCGGACCCACCTATGGTTTTGTGCATGATTTTCGCACATGTTTTTTAGACGCGATGGTTTTTGGCCCATGGTATTGGATCGATGGTTATTTTGGTCCATGGTATTGGACGTGATGGTTTTTTGGTCCATGGTATTGGATGCTTCGGCATGTATAAATATGTATTGTAACATTGAAAGGAACATAATTAAAAACAAGCTGGTAGTCTCGGTTTTGAGATCCAGTGGGAAATCTCTGTGTATATGTGTTTTATGTGTTATGCTCTCGCATTTTTATTTTTCTTGTGATTTAGAATTCGTATGCAGGTAATTTATGTACCGGGTTAAAACCTACATTTAGTATCAGAGCTATTTTGGCTTCAAGGGGACGCCTTTGTTGCTAAGGGGTTTCGCTCGGGCCTGTGGTAGACCCTGTTTAATGGGAAATCTGCGAGATCGATTCTGGTGGTTAAATAAGATGGCGAGCAGCGGAAAGATAGAGATTGAAAAGTTCAATGGTCAGAGTTTTGAGTTGTGGAAACTCAAGATGGAGGATCTGTTGGTGGATAAAGATAAGTGGATCGCGGTA